>PVKS010018852.1:0-20712 GCA_004027875.1 Aplodontia rufa
TTGGAGATGTCTTTACTGATTTTTTGTTTTGATGATCTGTCTAGAGTTGATAATGGTGTGTTGAAGTCCTCCAGAATTATTGTGTTGAGATCAATGAGGGGATTAATGTCCTTAAATATTTTTCCATATATTTGGGGGGGTAGTAATTGGGGGCATAAATGTTGATTATCATTATATCTTCTTGATGGGCTGTGCCTTTTAGTATGATAAAGTGACCCTCTTTGTCCTTTCTGACTAGTTTTAGTTGGAAATTGATTTTATCATAAATTAAAATCGCCACGCCAGCTTGCTTTTTTGGGCTGCAGGCCTGGTAGACATTTTGCCATCCTTTCACTTTCAGCCTGTGTATATTTTTGAGTGTCAAATGTGTCTCTTGCAGGCAACATATTGTTGGATTTTGCTTTTTGATCCATTGGGCCAGTCTGTGTCTTTTAATTGGGGCATTGAGTCCATTCACATTCAAAGTAAGAATAGATATGGGAGGCTGAGTCTCTGACTTTGTATCAATTACAGAATTTTGAGTCATCTTGGAAGTCAATTTGTGTATAATGTGTTATTGACTCGCCCTTGTTTAAGGATTTAGGGTATCCTCGGCATTTGCTTCTGAATGGAGAACATCCTTGAGAATTTTCTGTAGTGCAGGATTTGTGTTCATGTATCTTACTAGATTGAGTTTATTGTTGAAGTATTTAATTTCATCACATTTGAAGCTGAATTTTGCAGGGTATATTATCTTTGGGAGGAAGTTGTTATTTTGTAACACTTGAAAGATATTGTTCCAAGCTCTTCTGGCCTTCATTGTTTGCTCTGAAAAATCCATAGTGATCCGAATTGGTTTGCCTCTGAATGTGATTTGGGGCTTTTCTCTAGCTGCTTTTAGAATTCTCTAATTTCTCTGTTATTCATTTTGTATATGATATGTCTTGGTGAGTTTCTCATTTGATTAGACCTATTTGGTGTTCTATAAGCACCTTGGATGTGATGTTCCAGATCAATTGTAAGATGAGGGAAGTTCTCACTTATGATTTCAGTTACAAGGTTCTTGACGCCTCGTGTTTGCTGTTCGGAGTTTTCCTCCAGGCCAATGATTCTCAGATTATTTTGCCTCATCTCATCAAATATTATTTGGAAGTTCTGATTATGTAATATAAGTTGCTTCTCTTGTTTATCTTCTTTGAATTCAACAATGTTTAGCTGATCTTCATTTTCTGATGTTTGTTCTCCAAGAGCTGAAGTTCTATTTTCAGTAAAGTATACTCTGTTGTTGGTATCATCCAGTGAAGATTTGATTTGGTTAACCATGTTTTTCAATCCTGATAGCTCTGCTACGTCTCTTTTCAGAATGTCTATTTCCTTGTATAGCTCAACTTTCATCTCATGGAATTGCTCCCTTATATCCCTGTAAAAGTTGTCTCTCATGTCTTGAAATTGTTCTCTGATCTCTTTCCTTATTTCATCTCTCAACTCTTTGATTGAATTACTAATCATAATGGTAATACAATATCTTTGGTTTTCATCTAGGGCCCCGGCTATGGAATCCTTGGGTCGGGAGCTGTGGGATTGAGGAGGAGAGTTATTTCCCCTTCTCTTCATTTTCAAAATCAGAGAATGTGTCTTGAGTTCATCCTTGTTACTCTTGCCAGAATAATTGGAGCTTCTTATGGCTTTACTTCGTTGTGATGGGTAGCTATTTGGTCAAGACAGACCTAAATATGCCAGACCGATCTGTGAGATCTTGAGAGTGATAAGTGCAGATACTAGTCCATTTCAAGTAGAACAGATGTGCTGGTGACCAGCACCAATAGTAGCAGTTTTCTTTGAGAGCTCTCACTATATATTATGATAGCAAGCAAGTGTTCGTTTTGAAGAGTGTCTGTTTCTTCAGATAGCAGGATTGTGGGAATCCACATACAGTCCTGCAGCTTGAGGTGATTCTCAGGAGCATCTCAGAGTCACTGCTGGTGGGGTGGTCACCATTTTGAATCTCTGGTGCTATATTTAAAGCACCGAGACTTCTCCCCTGCGGTGAGTGCGGTGCTATAATCCTCCCCCACACCACTCACCAGCTAGTCACGTGGCAGCAGCAGGTGAACAGAGATCGCAGTAGCGCTATATTTAAAGCACAGCCTGTGGGGCTGAGTTCGCTGGCTGCTTGACTCCTCCCTAACTCCCGGGCGGCGGCTGCTTGCCGCGTCCCAGCCCGGATGGACAAAAAAACAAAAAAACAAAAAACACTGTTTCTCCCCAGTTTCTGCTCCTCAAATCCACTGAATAAGTTAGGACTGGGGTTTCAAGATGCTACTCCCCCAAACGCACCTCAAAAAACTGGAAATGAACTGGGTATTTTCCGTCCAATCTCAGAGCCACTGGAGAAGCCATCTGTCTTCAAGTCGCCATCTTGATTCTCCAACTCTATTCTTGGTAATTTCAAAGTGTTTTTTATTACTGCTACTAGGTTTAAATATCTGATAGGGCAAGTTCTCCCCTTTTGTTCTTCATTTTCAAACTTGGGTTGGTTATTTGGCATTTTCTTCTTACATGTAATGTTTAAATATAATTTATCATGATATAAAACAGTAAAGTACATTAAATACATTGTTGTATTTGTATTGAAGTACATTAAACAAATATATAGTTGTATTATGTTTAATGTGCATAATTGCACAATAGAGAGCACCCCATTTAACCACCTTCCAAATTAAAAATTGGAACATTGCAGGTATCCCGAAGCCTCCATGTGACTTTTAGAATGAAATTCACATAACATACAATTAGCCATTTTAAAGTGAAGCATTTAGTGTATTCACAGTGTTGCGCAACCACTACCTCTCTTTAGTTTCAAAACATTGTCATCATCCCAGAAGAATACTCATATCCATCAAGTAATCATTCTCTATTACTATTCCCTTCCCTTCCTGGCAAGCACTAACGTGATTTCAATCTCTATGGATTGGCGTATTCTGGATGTTTTACATAAAACGAATCATCTAATAGGTGACCATTTGTGTCTGGCTTCTTTCACTTAGCATAATGTTTTCCAGATTCATCGAAGTTGTAGCATGTAGGAGTATTTCATTCCTTCTTATGATGAAATAATATCCCAATATATGTATACACACTTATTTATGCATTCATTCGTTGATAGCCATGTGGTCTGTTTTTACCTTTTGGCTGTTGTGAATAGTACTGCTTTGTGTATTTCTTTCTAATCTTAATCCCATCCCTCACTCTAGAAATGACTCTTTTTTTTTCAGTACTGAGGATTGAAGCCCGGGGCACACTACCAGTGAGATATACTCCAAGTCCTTTATTATAATTTCTTTGAAACAGGGTCTTGCTAACTTGTGGAGGCTCACCTTGAACTTGAAATCTTCCTTCCTTGGACTTTAAAAAAAATTCTTTCCTTTTTTAAAGACACAGGGAGAGAGAGAGAGAGAGATAATCAACTTTATTTTTTCATATGGCCCTTGTTTCTCCAACACTTAGTTGTGAATGTGGTGCTGGGGTTCGAACCTAGGTCCTTGGGAATGCCAGGGAAGTGCTCCAATTGCTGAGCCACTACTCCAGCCCCCCTTCCTTGACCTTCAGAGTCATTGGAATTACAGTTATATGCCACACTGCCCAGAAGAAATGACTGTTTTAATGACATTTCTTCCGTGTCTTTAAATAATTGTTATTTAATTGTGCATCCCTAAACAACATAATGTAGCATTCCATGTGTGTTGAACTTATTTAACATCATACTTTAAAGAGTTGGACATGTAAAGCGTAGTTGTACAGTTGGCTCTCTGTCTGCGGATTATGCATGTGGGAATTCAACAAACCATAGATAGAAATATTTGAAAAAAGAAACCCATCTGTACTGATCAGGTACAGATTTTTTCCTTGTCAGTATTTCTTAAACAATATAGTTTAACAGCTATTTAAATAACATTTATATTATATTATAATTTTTTGGTTTTACTAATTCTATTTTTTTACTTTCTACTTCATTGACCTGTCATTATTTCTCTTTGGCTGTGTATATGTCTCTTTCCCTTTTTCCCCTCTGTGGTTATTTATTCATTTTCTGGATTTGAATGTTTTGCTCATTATGGTTAACTTTTCATGTATCCTGAAATGCACATTTAATATATTGCTTGCAATTTTCTCTAAAAGTTGATGCATAAGTATTTTCACTGACATTCAGTTTTTTTTTAAGAGAGAGAGAGAGAGACACACACACACACAGAGACAGAGATAGATATTGATTCTCTGACACTTAGTTGTGCATATGGTGCTGGGGTTTGAAACCAATCCTTGTGCATGCCAGGCAAGTGCTCTATTGCTGAGCCACTGCTTCAGCCTGGAAATTTGGTTTTAAGTATATTTTTTATGAATGACTTTCTAACCTCACGCTTACACATGACATGGTACTGAATTTCCAGACATATGGGATTTTTGAAACTATCCTTTTGTTATTATTTTCTTCTTTTTGCACTAATCTGAATACATAGTTTATGTAACATTGACCCTTAATAATGTAATAAAAATTTTTTTGCAGCCTAATCATGGTCAATACTTGTAAATGTCCTTGAAAAGAATTTTTATTTTATGACTGGATACAGAACTTTTCACAACTCAGATATACAAATTTATACCACTAGCTAAGTAAGCCTGTTAGCTGCGCTGCTTAGGTTCTGGGTAGCTCTTACTTTTGTCTGCATGATGTGGGAAGTGCTAAAATCTCCAACTAGAGCTGAGGCCTTATATGCTTTGTGCGTTGAAGTCCAAGATGGTATAGTGAGAAAGACAAATAATAAAAAGGCTTAAGAACAGAAATAGAAGGAGTAAACACTTCGTTACTTGTAGATGATATACTGTATACCAACATCCAAAAAGGTATTTAGACAAATATACACCAAAGTACTGTGGCTATCACACTTCTTGATGGTATTTTGGTGATTTCACCTTTGAACTTTTATTTCATGACTTCTTTTAATAGTCTTTTAATAGTAAAGACGCATCACTTTTATTCTAAGGTAATGGTTATGTTCTTTTCTTAACTGTGGTAATGGTCACGTGGATGTTCACAGTATCATTCTTTAAAATTTACAAGTAAATAAGTCAATGTCATGGTTTAGATATGTGGTATCCTCCAAAATATCATGAGAATGCAAGAATTATCAGCAGTGAACTGATTAGGTTATCAAAGACTTAAACAACGGATTAATCCACTGATATGGATTAACTGGGTGGTAACTCTAGGTACGTAGGGTGTGGCTGGAGGAGGTAGGTCACTGGAAGTGTGCCTTTGGAGTTTATTTTTTGTTCCTTGTGAGTGCAGATCTCTCTGCTTACTGATTGCTATGTTCTAAGCTGCTTTCCTCTGCTACATCCTTTTGCCATGGTGTTCTATCTCACTTTGGGCCCAGAGCTATGGAGTCATCCATCTATGGACTTAGATCTCTGAAAACTGTGAGCCAACATAAACTTTTCCTCTGTGTTGTTCTTGTCAGGTTTTGGTTTCATCACAATGATGAAAAAGCTAATTAAAACAAAGTGTCTTCTGATATATGCTTCACTATGCAAAAATGGTATTTTAAAAGACAACATCACTGATACAATCAGAACATACCTTTTACTTCCAAAAAAATTGTGCTTTTAAGACAATGATAGGAAATAAAGATTAAAAAAATAAAAACAGTTGATGTTTTAGATGGGACGGTGGGAGAAATGGCATTTATTTATTTGTTTATTTTTGTGGTGCTGAGGTTTGAACCTAGGATCTCACACATGCCAGGCAAGCGCTCTACCACAGTGCCACATCCCCAGCCCCAAGAAACTTTTTAAAGAGAATTTCTTACAAAGTTATTTAGGCAATAAAATCAGAAAGGAAACATTACTATACAGAGTAGATAGGCCAGCACTGCCTGCAGATGCAAAGACTATGGCCAAGCTTGGAATGCTCAAGGACTTCCCAGCCCCTAAGAACAGCCACTTGAGTGACCATGTCTTTAATTACCTGATCAGCACATCCGTAGAATAAGGAGAGAGTAGTGGCGCCAAAGGTGAGGGCAGGCCAGGGGATGTCTCCAGAGATGGGATTTCGGAAGATATGGAGAGCATCTGGGCGAGGCATGTAGCACTCTGGCTTGGCAGTCCAGTTTCCTTTGCTGATCACAGATGGGATGGCGTGGAAGTATTTACGTGCCATCCCCTCATATCCTCCCACTTCATCAAAGGCTTAAAAAAAACATGATATTTATCAGTTTCTTAAAGGGCACGATAACATGAGTGAAGAATTAAGACTACACAGTAAGACCCAGTGTGATTGGCTGTATCTCATCTATAAAGGATAATGGAGTGACACATAGTCAAGACCTCATGTGCTTAAGGAAAGATCAGCTCTTCCAAAGAGAAAGAAGATTACAGTGGACATTGGTGGTTGTGAGCTCAACAATCAAGGGAACCTCCTGTTTCTAGTCTTAGAACCTCTTTCCCACTGTACTCTATAGTGTGTGCTGTAGGTGGGCCTGGTCAAACTGTCCGTTATTCTAATCTGGCACATGACCCACGCTTGGCCAACTTTCCCTCTCTCCTGGGCAACAATTGATGTGTTGTGAGGAGTGGCATGAGACCTATGCTGGGCTATTCAGAATTTACTCTAGAATTTTTCTGCTGAAGAAACTGAAAAAGACTGCTTTCTCCACTGTGTTCTCAGCCAGTATGTCAGTTTGAAGATTTTTTGTTTACCTAGTTCATTCAGCACCCTAGATCTAGCCATGTCTGAGGCAGTGAGCTTCTGAATATTTTACTTTAAGAGCCAAGGGAATATTTGCTTATATAGTTTCTTTCTTTTCTTATTTTTTTAAGAGAGAAGGACAGTGAGAAAGAGAGAGACAGAGAGAATCAATTTTTATTGAGTTTTTCACAGGGCCTTCATTGCTCAAACACTTAGGTGTATACGTGGGTGCTGGGGTTTGAACCCGTGTACTTGCATATGCCGGGCAAGCGCCATAACCACCAAGCCACTACTCCAACCCTGCTTATATAGTTTCTAACTAAAGCTCTATCATGAGTTATCTAAAGAATCTTGACTAAAAGAAAGTTTAATATTCTTTTTCCCTCAATGTCTATGGCATTCCCCCCCCCAAACCCTAAATGGTATAAAATCTTAACATCAAAGAAAGACCTTTAAAAATCTACTTAAAATATTATTATTATTATTGTCAATATTATTATTTTGGCATATAAAACCACATTCTTTTGAAATACACTCAGTTTTTGAAATGGGTTCAGAGTCATTTAGATTCAAGACTGGTCAATGATAGGATGCTGAATGACTGAATTTAACAAAAGACATGTCATGATATTTATAAAAATAAATTCATATGGATTATAAAAAGTAAAGCACAATGCTACAAAAACATTAGAAGTCAACAGAAGAGTATCTCTATGAACTTCAATAAATGATATGAAAAGAAAAAGGAAGGTTGATAAATTTGACCTCAAAATTTAAAATTTGTGTGACAGAAATCACATTAAAAGTGTGTTAGACTGAAAGAAGAGATTCACACATGCATAAAGGACTCCTATATATCAGTGATCAAGGGAAACGTTTGGAAAAAATATAAGAAATATGAACAAGTAATTCATATAAAAGGAAATACAAACAGCCAGTAAATAGAAATAAAAACAAAAACAAACCTTCAACAGTATCTGGAAACTTTAAATTGAAACAAAATGAGAAATAGGACAGTTTAAAAAACTTTAAAATGGGGCTGGAGTTGTGGCTCAGTGGTCATGGTGCTTGCCTGCCGTGCAAACCCCAGTATCACGTACACAATGAAGTGTCTGAGCAATGAAAGCCAAGTGAAAAACTAAATAAAATTGATTCTCTCTTTCTCTCCCCGCTGTCAACTCTCTCTTTAATAAATAAATAAATAAATAAATAAAAACTTTAAAAGTAGATGGGCATGTGTGCCCATCTACTTTTAAAGTTTTTATGGAGATGGAAAGAATTATGCAAAGTGAAGTATCCCAATCTCAGAGACTCAAGGGCCGAATGGTTTCTATCATCTGTGGAAGCTAGAATATATCGGGAAGCAGTATGTTAGATGGCAAAGCTAATAATAACTTCAAATTGTATGATTCTTTTTGCAACAGGGAGATGACTCCCTAGGATACTTGGAGGCATAGGCTGGGGGACATGGTAGGGGGAGGGCTTAGGAAAATCACCTAGGAGACCGGAGGAACCGAATATAGGGGAAACATCTCAGAAGGTAATGTCTGACCTCCACGAGATATCCATTTAACTCAGCGGTTCTTCTGGGGGAAACAGCAACATGGGGAACCCAAGCTGGGCATCCATGACATGGCATTAGCCCTAGATAACTAAGTATATATTCATTTGTTCTGGAATATTTGATAATGTTTCTTTCTCCCTCAATTGTAACTATATATCATCTAATAAATAATAAATTAAAAAAAGTAGATGGGCAAATTTTTTATTAAGAAATTTACTTGTTGAATAATCAAACATGCTTCTAACAACAACAAAATATATATATATATTTTTTTTCTGAAAATTAGATTTATCCCCTAGAGTCCCACCCCCAATTATCCACTCTTATCCTTCCCCCTCTCCTTCCCAATACATCTCTATGAATGCCTTAGGTTGTATGTCACTACACCTTTTCAGGATTTAAAACATAAGATTTAAAACACCTTTCACAATGGCCAGGGTCTAGCTCCAGCCTCCACAGACAAGTGAAAACATTTGACCCTTGGTTCTCTGGGTTATGCTGATTTTACTCAGCATAATTTCTTCCATAGCCATCCATTTACCTTCTAAGGCTGCAATATCATTGTTTCTAATTGCTGAGTAGAACTCCATGGTATCTATATACCACGGTTTTTAGATCCCTTCATCCAGTGAGGGGCATCTGGGTTGGTTCCACAATTTAGCTATTGTAAATTGAATAGCTATAAACGTAGATTTTCCTGTGTCACTGTGATATGCTAATTCCAACTCCCCTGGAAAAATGCCCAGGAGAGGGATAGCTGGATAACAGAGAATTTTTTGAGGATTCTCCACACTGCTTTCCAGAGGCGCTGTAGCAGCCTGCAGTTCCACCAACAGCGTGCTAGTGTACCTATATCTCCACAACCCCTCCAGCATCTATTATTGTTTAGATTCTTCATTTTTGCCGATTTGACTGGCATGAGGTGAAATCTTAATGTAGTTTTCATTTGCATTTCTGTGATTACAGTGATTTAGGGCACTTTCTCATGTATTCATTGGTTTGATCAATGTCTTCTTTTGAGAAGTTTCTATTTATCTCTTTGGCCCATTTATTGATTGGGTTGTTAGTGTTTTTGAAGTTGAGATTTCTGACGATTTTGTAAATTCTGGATATGAGACCCCTGTCAGAAGAATCACAGCTCATGATTCTCTCCCATTCTGTAGGAATCCTCTTGGCTATTTTGATTATTTCCTTGGCAGTGCAAAAGCATTTTAGCTTTATGACATCCCATTCACTGATTTTTGACTTTACTTCCTTCACTTTAGGAGACATGTTGAGAATGTCTTTGCCTAATCCCAAATACTGCAGTGTTGGACCTAATTTATTTTCCAGCAGTTGCAAGGTAGCTGGTTTAATTCCTAGTTCTTTGATCCATTTAGATTTGATTTTCATGCAAGGTGAAAGTTAAGGGTTTAATTTCAACTTTCTGCAAGTGGCTGTCCAGTTTGTCCAGCATCATTTGTTGAATAGGCTGTCTCTCCTCCATGTAATATTTTGTCCCCCTCTGTCAAAAATCATATGCTTGAAGATTTGTGGTTTTGTTTCAGGGTCTTCTATTCTATTCCATTGGTTTTCTTTCCTATCTTGATATCAATACCATGCTATCTTTGTTACTACAGCTCTATAATATAGTTTTAGATCTGGTATAGCAAAATCACCTATTTCATCTTTCTTGCTTAGTAATGTTTTGGCTATTCTGGGTTTCTTATTGTTCCAAATGAATTTGAGAATTGCTTTTTCTATATCTGAAAAGAACGATATTGGTATCTTAATAGGGTTTGCATTAAATCTATGTAGAGCTTTTGGCAGAATGGCCATTTTTATTACATTAATTCTGCCTAACCAAGAGCATGGAACATCTTTCCATCTTCTTAGGTCATCTTGGATTTCATTCTTCAATGTCCGATAATTTTCATTGTAGAGATCTTTGATTTCCCTTGTATGGTTAATTCCCAAATATTTTATTCTTTTCGAGGATATTGTCAGTGGGACTGATTTCCTAATTTCTTCCTCTGTCCTTTTGTTGTTAGTGTATAGGAAGGCTACTGATTTATAGGTGTTGATCTTTTAGCCTCCCACTTTGCTAAATCTGTTTATAAGTTCAAGCAGTTTATTGGTGGAGTTTTTTGCATCTTCCAGATACAAGATCAGGTTGTCAGCAAAAAGGGAGAGTTTGACTTCCTCTTTTCTTATTATTATTCCTGTTGATTTCTTTCTCTTGCCTTATTGCTCCAGCTAGGGTCTGAAGAACAATATTGAATAAAAGTGGTGAGAGCAGACAGTCTTGTTCCCAAGTTTAGTGGAAATGCTTTCAGGTTTTCTCCGTTTAGTATTATACAAGCCAAGGGTTTAGCATATATAACCTTTACATAGTTCAGAAAAGTTCCTTTGATCCCTATCTTCTCTAGAGTTTTGAGCATAAATGGGTGCTGAATTTTATCAAAGGCCTTTTCTGCAACCATTGAGATGGTCATATGGTTTTTGTCCTTGATTCTGTTTAAGTGGTAAATTACTTTAATTGCTTTGTGTATGTTGAATCAGCCCTGCATTCCTAGGATGAAACCCACTTGATCATGATAGATTATCTTCTTGATAAGCTTTTGTATACAGTTTTCTAGGACTTTATTAAGGATTTTTACATCTAGGTTCATCAGGGATATTGGTCTGTAGCTTTCTTTTTTTGATGTGTCCTTGTTGGGTTTTGGTATGAGTTATGGTTGCTTCATAAAAAGTGGATGGGAGCATTCCCTCCTTTTCAATTTCTTGAAATAAATTAATAATAAGAGGTGTTATTTCCTCCTCAAAAGTGTGGTAAAAATAAGCTGGGAAGCCATCAGGTCTTGGGCTTTTCTTCTCTGGTAGACTTTTAATTGCCATATGGATTTTAGCGCCTGTTATTGGGTTGTTTAGGAATTCAATATTGTCCTTTATCAATTTAGGGATGTTTTATGTGTCTAGAAATTTATCCATTTCTTCCAAATTATCAAATTTGGAGGAGTATAGGTTTTCAAAATATGATCTTATCACTCCCTTTTCACTGGAGATTTTATTGATTTGCTTCATTTCTCTCCTTCTTTTAGTGAGATTTGCTAGGAGTTTATCTATCTTGTTCAAATTTTCAAAGTACCAACTCTTTGTTTCATCAATTCTTTTTATTGTTTTCTATTCTCAATTTCATTGATTTCAGCTCTGATTTTGATTATTTCCTGTCTTCTCCTGCTTTGGGGTTAGATTGTTCTTCCTTTTGAAGGACTTTGATAGGAGCATGAGCTTATTTATTTGGGATTTCTCTTAATTTTTAATGTGGGCACTCAGTGCTATAAATTTTCCCCTTAGGAATGCTTTCATGCTGTCCCAGAGGTTTCAATATGTTGTGTCTTCATTTTCATTCTCTTCCAAGAATTTTTGAATTACTTCGCTCATGTATTTTTGGATCCATTCTTCATTTAATAGGGCATTGTTCAATCACCATGAATATGTGTTTTTTTCTGTTATGATTTTTTTAAGAGAGAAGGATGGTGTGAGAAAGAGAGACAGAGAGAATCAATTTTTATTGAGTTTTTCACATGCCCTTCATTGCTCAGACACTTAGTTGTGTATGTGGGTGCTGGGGTTTGAACCCGTGTACTTGCACATGCTGGGCAAGCACCATAACTGCCGAGCCACCACTCCAGCCTCCTCCCCTCTGTTTTGATTTTTACTGTTGATTGCTAGGGCCATGGCATTGTGGTCTGATAGGATACATGGAATAATACCTACTTTTTAATATTTGCTGAGATTATCTTTGTAAACCAGAATATGATCTATTTTGGAAAAGGATCAATGTGCTGCTGAGTGGAAGATGTATTCTGCTAACTTGGGGTGGAATATTCTATATATGTCTGTTAAGTCCAATTGATTTATGGAGTTATTTAGGCTGGTGATTTCTTTATTTATTTTTTGTTTTTATGATCTGTCTAATGGTGACAGAGGAGTGTTGAACTCTCCCAGTATTATTGTATTGAGGTCCACGAGTGGTTTGATGTCATGAAATAATTTATTCACATAGTTGGGTGCACTGTTGTGAAAGTAAATATTAACTATGGTTATTTCTTCCTGGTGTAGGGTTCCTTTTAGCACTAAGTAGTGCCCTTCTTTACCTTAAACATTGAGTGTTGGCATTTGGTGGGTTAAGAAACATATTATCATATGTATTCTATCAGATATATCCTCCTAAGAATATACATTAGCACTTTTATCCTCCTCCTCCTTTCTTTTTTGTAGTGTTGGGGATCAAACTCACATATGCTAGGCAAGCAGTCTACCACTGAGCCACATCCTCAGCCTTAAGAATTAAAGTAACGATAACTTTAATGTTGGACAGGAATTTGGGATATCCCTTGTCAAAGCTGTGTTTATTCCAATAGTGCAAGGTTGAATTAGCATTCAAAATCAAGTCAGTATAGTTCATTGTGTTAAGTAAAAAAGGAAAAAAATCATCTCAGTAGGGGTGGTAAAGACACTTGATACAATTCAAAAGTCATTTGTGACAGAATTTTAGTGAACTAATAACAGAATGAAACTTTTAGTCTGACAAAGGATATCTATGAAAATTGATGGAAAATTTTTATTTGTTTTTTTAATATTCCAAGTTTTCCTTCTTAGACTAGGGATAAGGCAAGGATGCTTGATTTTTCTACTTCTATTCCACACTGTACTTAAGATCTTGGACAATGTAATAAGGCAAGAAAAAGAATACAAAGTATTAAGTTTGGAAGGAAACAAAAATCACATTTTTTTAAACTTGGATATTGGTTGTTAGTGTGTGATCACTTTGTGATATTTCATATGTCTCTGTACTTTGATTTGTGCACTTTCTGGTAAAAAATTATTACATATACAAAACCAAAAATGTTGCACTAAATCTCTACTTGTTGACATAGAAATTTACCTGTTATGTAGTACCAGGGTGGGAAATAGGGTGTAAAAACTGTATTTAAAAACAATACATTTTAATATTTGATTGACACATACTAATTGTACATATTCATGCACAGTGTGACATTTCAATACACGTATATAATGTATAAAGATAAGATCAGGGTATCTGCATATCTGTCACCTTAGACACTGATCATTTCTTTCTATTGGGAATATTCAAAATCCTGTTTACTAGCTATTTTGAAATAGTCAATTAATTCTGTCAACCATAGTTATCTACATTGCCATAGAGCATTCCGTTTACCTAAAGGACTAAAAGTTTACTGCACTCTTGTAAACTTTGTATTTTCATTCTATTAAAATGCATATCTCTTAAAAATATTTGCATATCTGAATAATTTCTTTGGAAAAATATACACAAGATTGTGTATTTTTATTGTGCACCACTATACAAAATTGTATAGTACTTGTTGGTTTTGGGGAGTGAACCAAGAAACTGAGGGTGATCTGTAAGCCGCTGGATACTCTTTGGTTTGCTTTTTTTTTTTTTAAGAGAGAGGGACAGTGAGAGAGAGAGAGAGAGAGAGAGAGAGAGAATCAATCTTTATTTAGTTTTTCACGGGATTTTTGTTGCTCCAACACTTCGATGTAAATGTCCTGAGGTTGGAACTCACATCCTCATACATGCCAGACAAGCAATGTAACTGCTGAGCCACTGCTCCAGCCCCCTCTTTGGTTTACTTAAAACTAAAAGTAAAAAATATAGGGCATGAGCAGTGACTCAGCAGTTCAAGTACTTGCCTGGGATGCGCAAGGACCTGGGTTTGAATCCTAGCACCACATAAACAATTGAGTGTTAGAAAAACAAAGGCCAGATGAATAAATAAATAAAATTGATTCTCTTTAAAAAATAAATAAAAATATAATTGATTGTACATGGGTTCCTACAGTGACTAGACTGAAGGACAACACTCATTTGGATGCATAAGGGCTTGTATAGTTTTAAAAGAAAATAATATTTCATTACTTTGTAAGAGTTTCTTTCTCAAAAAAAAAAAAACCCTAACCTGAATAACCCAATTAAAATTCTATTAAATTTCTCAGTAAAGAATATGTAAGGATCTAGAGATATAATTGCTCACACTTAATGGAACATTCCACCCTCTCCTCAAGATTATTTGGATGTCATTACCAACTTTTGGGGTGGACTTGACAGGTTTAAAAAATGTTGATATTTAACAACAGCACAAAACTAAACACGACGGTTTACATGTTTTTTAGTTTATCATTTTGTCACTCAAGTTAGTCAGTGCTTCCCAGTGCCTTTAAAAATGATGCAGGGGGTGGGAGGAGGGAGGTGGGGGAGTGCTAGTGGGAGGATGTTGGCCAAAGTATATTGTTGTATTGTGCATGTGACAACAGATCCCATCATTATGTACAACTATAATGCACCAATAAAATACAAACAAAAATGATGCAATTTCTTGACAGCACTGAGTACAATTCAAGGCATACTAATGCTTCTTGAATGGTAAGGTATGGTATGATTCTGTTTGATCTCATCAATTCACATTCCATGAGATTCAACAATATACTCTCTGGGGGTTGGAGCAGTGGCTCAGCGGTTATGGTGCTTGCCTGGCATGTGCAAGGATGTGGTTTTGAACCCCAGCACCATGTATACAACAAAAGTGTTGGAACAATGAAAGCCACATGAAAAACTAAAATAATATTGATTCTCTCTCGCTCCCCCCTCTCTCTCACTGTCCCTCTCTCTTTTAAAAACAAACAAACAACAAACAAACAAAATACCCCAATATACTCCCTGGAACCATAATTCTTCAATTGTGCTTACATATCATTTAAATAATTTTCCACTACCTGAGCCCAGAGCTTTTCCTTCTAGATGTCTGTAAGACCAGTCTTTGAGTCATGAATCAGCGATCACATATGATTTATTTACATAAAACAATCAATGAATCATTAATATATATATATTAATGATATATATATATATATATATATATATATATATATATATATATATCTTAGGGGCTGGAACAGTGGCTTGGCAGTTACAGCACTTGCCTGGCATGTGTGAGTATACAGGTTCAAACCCCAGCACCCATGTACACAACTGTGTCAGAGCAATAAACGCTATGTGAAAAACTCAAAAATTGTTTCTCTCTCTCCTCTCTCTCTCTCTCACTGTCCTTCTCTTTTTAAAAAAAGATGTATATATTAAAAATGTTATGTGGTAGTAATTAGAGTTCAGAGAAGAGAGATATGTTGATGGAATGATGATGAAATCACACCTCTGGGGACTGGAGCAATGGCTCAGTGGTAGAGTGTTTACCTGGCATGTGTGAAGACCCAGGTTCAAACCCTAGCATCACATACACACGTGTCAGAAAAAAAATTTTAAAAAGATGAAAAAGGGCATGTAACATTGCTTCTCTTTTTTTCTCTCAGTCTCTTTGGTTAAAAAAAAAGAAATCACACCTCTGCAGGTGGATCTTCCACTGACCTTGACAGATGGATTTAACTGAGTGGGCTGAAAAGGAAGAACAAGGACAAAGAACTCAGATGGGGATGAGTTTGGTAGACCAGAGTTTGTCTTCTCCACTTTATTCCTTGACTGCTCTGTATCTTGAAGAGAGCAATGGTTTCTGCCCCAGTTTTCAGCATGAGTTTTGACAATGTTCTTGGTCTCCTTATTTGTGAGATGAAGGTGCTGATGGTCCAGGGCAGCTATAGATTTAAAGATTCCACCTTCTGATTCCCAGTATTCATAAATTTTACTTACCATAGCACATTAATAAGACTGATCCTAAAATCATAACAACAGCATGTAAGGCCTCAGTATAAACCACAGCTGTCAAACCACCTGAAGAAGAAGAGGAAAAGTGAAAACCATATCTGACTCTGCTGACAGTAATTTCTGAATATCCTACTGTGTTAATGTCTCTTCTCCCAGATCTCTCCATTCAGTTTTTAATCCCTTTAAATCCGTGTGTCTTTCAACTATTTGTACTTAGTTTTGGTACATTGTTTTCTCTCTTAAACATCCTTGGCAATCTTTTGTGATATTTTCAGTTTGCCCTTCTATGTCCCAGTTTTCCCCTAATTCCCATTTTTTGTTCAGATTAATGAAAATCTGATAGATTTCCTAAGCAAAAATCACATAACCTTCATCATAAAATCTAAGTTTGGAAGCAATAGTTAATAATACCCCTTACCTCTACCCACTAGGTAATTTCCCCTACCCAGTTGTGACAATTAAAGGTGTCTTCAAGCATGTCTCCTGGAAAGCAAAATTCAACTTCTATTCCACTGTTTTTTGAGCCATTGATTGATAACAGCCCTCACTGACTCCCTCTACTTGGGACTCTTGTAAATTCTTGGAGTGGGTATATACCAGCATCTAAGACTGTGGCTGGAAGAAATGAATGACAAGGGCTCCCACCCTTGATACCTAAGTAGAAGCTCCCTAGGACAGAACTGCCTACGTAAAATATCCCACCTTAGGCCTGTGCCTCCCCCTCATTCCCTCCTACTCTAGCAACTGGTGACCTGAAGTGTCAGGTCCCACTATGCCCCAAATATGATCACTATCGACCCTATGATTTCCTTTGGAAAAACCCTGATGGCCCAATCTGATTTCTAGAAGTAGAACACCACGTAGGTAAGAGGTACCTTACCTCCAATATTTCTACTCTTTGTGATGTGTATATATATATATATATATACACGTACAGAAAATTTAAGAGCTAAGAGCTGGAAACTGCTGCCTTAATGTCTACTAGTACTCCACTAAGTAGAGAGTGTTTAAATCAGTGTAAATCCTTGTGTGGTCAAAGCAACCTCACCTGTGATGGTATACATGCCAGAAACCATCAGCAAGACTAGGGTGGTCTGGTAAATATTCAAGTTCCAAATCATTTTCAAGAACATAGCACCATAGCCGATCTCCAGCTGAAATAAGTACAGGGTCAGCATATTGCACCTTCACTTCTAGCAGAATCAACAATCCAAGAAAGAAATAGGCCTTGAAAGCCATATGCAAGAGCTGTTCTCTGACTAGCACTTCATCATCAGTGGACACCAGGTTTGGCCAAGGTCAGTACCTATAGAGATGAATTAACTCAATTTGCTCAGTTAATGCAAATTAGTGTTTTCCACTCTGAAGCCTCAGAGTGGGGAATATGAAAAAGCGGTGGAGATGGCATCTCACAGATTTACAAACTTTTCCTGTAAAGGGCCAAATGGCAAACATTGTAGATTTTGTGGACATACACTGTCTGTTTTTTCACAACTCTTTAAAGCTGTGAAAATCATTCCTAGCTCAAGGGCTGAACAAAGCAGATCATTAGCTGGATTGGCCTACAGACCAGATATGCTGATCCCTGGCTTAGCTAAAGCATCTGAACACCATTTAACTGACTAACCTCTTGCTTGTTATTCAGGCCTTTAAAACCAGGGATAAAATGGGCAAAGATTCACCTATCCATTTGCTCACCAAAAGCTTACTAAGCACCAACCATGTCTCAGATACTTAGAAGGTTCAGAAGATACAACGGTTACCAAAACTCAGTAGCTGTCTTCAAGAAGCCTATGTTGAATGAAGGAGACTGATTATAACACAGGTGTTTTTTCAGTGTGATAAATGCCAATCATTGGGTTATTCAAAAAACATCTGTCAAATGCCTTATGTGCTTAACATGTTCTCAGGACAGTTCTCAGTAATGAAGTGAACAAGCCAGCCAATGGCCTTGGTCTCAGGAAGCTTGCAATGAAGCAGAGAAGATAGGTAATAAGCAAGCACACAAATTATTCACATAGTGATAAACATTACAAAAATAAAAAATAAAAACAGGGTAATCGAGGAGAAATTGACTAGGAACATCTGTGAAAGCCCTCTCCAAGGAAGTGACATTTCTTCTAACGCCGCAGAGACAATCACACAAAAATCTGGGAGAAGAACACTGCAAACATAGTTTAGAAGAAATATAAAGGGCTTGAGATGGGAATGAGCTGGCCATGTTTGAAAATTAATGTCAGTAAATGTGAGTTAAGGAGAAAAAATAAGAAGACAAAGCCAGAGAGGCAAGGAGGGGCTTGAACAGAACAACCCTTATGGTCTTATTCAGGAGTTAAGTTTTCTTGCAAAGTTAACTCCTGTTGATGGAAACTCTTGGATTTTTTTCAGAGCACATTACCTAATGACACGAGATGGGTAAGCCCAAGGTTCTTTGAACTATAACCTACACTTGAGAGGTAAAAATGATGCCTTTGTCTTTTAGTTTTTGCAAAGTATTATAAAATTATTAATAGTAAAATTAAGTACTATTTAACTTACACAGCAGAGATCAACAAGTCACTTATGAAGCTTCAGAGTAAACTGCTGGAATAATTGAGCATAATCCTGAGTTCTGCTTGTTGATTTTTGGTTTTGTTCTTGTTTTTTTTTTTGGAGGGGGAGGTATTTTTCTGGTTTGTTTTTTATATAACTCACCGAGATCTTACTGAAGGCATAGATGAGTAAAAACAGAAAAGAGAGGAGGAACTGAATCCGGAAGCCACCAAACCTCTTCCTCAAATATTCTGGCAATGTCACCACCTGTACAAGCCACAAGACAAGTCACCATCAGATAGTGAGCGTGGAAGAGGCAGATTCATGGGAATGAGGCTTGTTCACAAAATATTGGTTGTCACAGAGATATTGCTGATGGTGGGAATGGCTCAGGAATATAAGATGTGGGGTTATTGCTTCTGGCACCAGTCAAGATGGTACGAATAAGGAAAGAGAGGCAATACTGCTGTCTTCAAGAAGCCTTGGAAGCTTCTTGCGCAATCTTTGAAATGCAGAAGGAAACTCAGCTAATTAAAATGTTTAATAAGGACAAATCATTTTTATGGAATAATCATAGAGCAAAAACAAGTACCTTGTCATATACTACAAAAATAGCCAGTACTAGGGGCTGGAGCGTTGGCTTGGTGGCTCAGTGGTTATGGTGCTTGCTCGGCATGCTCAAGTACATGGGTTCAAACCCCAGCACCCATGTATACCACTAAGTGTCAGAGCAACGAAAGCCATGAGAAAAACTCAACAAAAATTGATGCTCTCTCTCTTTCTCACTGTCCTTCTCTCTTAAGAAAAAAAAAATAGCCAGTACTCGAAGGAGTTGGAACCTGACTCCATAGTTCTCTGACCTGCCTCTGTGTCCAAACTGTCAGACTAGGTGCTAGTGCCCCAAATGATCCTGTTCCATTTCTGCATTATCGAAGGACGTATGCACCAGGAATGCAGGGAGCATACTCTGTGCTTACTATGTTTCTGGACCCGAACAGGGTGCCTGGCTCATGGTAGATGTATCAATAATTGTTAAATGGATATTGTTGGGGCTGGAGAGGTGGCTCAGCAGTTGGAGCTTTTGCCTGGCAAGTGTGAGGAGCCAGATTCAAACCCCAGCACCGCATACCAGAGAAACAAAGTCCAAATGGAAAAACAAATAAAATTGATTCTCTCTTTCTCTCCATTTCTCCCTCTTCAATCTCCCCCCTTCTTTTTTTTTTAAGAGAGAGGGACAGTGTATGTGTGAGAGAGAGACAGAGAGAATCAATTTTTATTTAGTTTCTCATGTGGCTTTCATTGCTCCGACATTCCATGTGTATGTGGTCCTGGGGTCTGAACCCGTATACTCACGAATGCCAGGCAAGCACTGTAACTGCTGAGCCACTGCTCCAGCCCCTCCAACCCCCTCTTAAAAAATGGATATTGTCCCAGTTTCTCTCCTATCGTTAAGCACTCTTGTCCATCTTCTTACACATGCCTACTCTAACTCAAATTGCACCTGCTTGATGAAGCACTGCTCTTGATAGTGTCAGTTGCTTTTTATTTTTATTAAGGAATTGAGTTATTGTACAATCATAAATGCATGTAAAGTAACAATATGATATGCATATACTCTTTTTTAAAATATAATTTCATTTTTTTTGTTATGCCCTGTAGATTTTCATAAAATATTATGGATTTTTAACTCACTTCTGGATTCATTTAAAAGTGGACAGGAAAAAAAATCTAAAATGAAAGTATGCAATAAGGAAGAATCGATGAGGTGATAAGATGATGTAATCATCTTGGTGTTATAGAAAATCATATAACTGTGCAGGTTTGATCCACTGCAAATTCAGATATGCATATATCCTTAAGACAGAATTACCTGCTAGATCTCTCCCTATTTTCCCTCCCTCTCTCCTCCCCAATCTGCCCTCTCCTCCTCCCTCCCACTTCATATGTAAGATTGGCTTAGATTATGTGTTGCTACACCTAGATTATGTGTTGGCTCTAATACATGAGACTGACTACCTTTCACACAGGCCTAGGTTTAGCTCCAGCCTCCACAAATGAGTAAAAACATTCGAGTGTCAGTCTTTTAAATCTTAGTTATTCTGGTGTGTATCACAAATATTTTTACATAGTTTTATATCATGATTTTTTTTA
>PVKS010018852.1:20812-39497 GCA_004027875.1 Aplodontia rufa
GGCTGAGGACCATGATGTTTTGACATCTTAATTCTGGCTGGGGAGAGACTGCCCTTTTCAAAACTAGTCTATTTTTAAAGTTAATAAAGGACCCATCCTGGAGTATGCTTTTGGTATTTGAATTTACCAATCCAGAGTGGACTTCCTCTAAATGGCCTGTGCACCTGAGGGGACAATATCCCTCTGCCTCATTCATCTCAGGATCAGCTGTTAGGCAACTAGAGATCAACTCTACAGCTGAAAGCCTGTTGAAATTACCCAAACAAGCCAATCCTAAAATGTTCATTCTGCCCTGCCTTGATTTTCTTATAAAAACACCAATAAAGCCCACATTCCCTTCACTCCTGTCTTCTGCCTCCTGACCATCCCGGTGTCTTTCCTGTGTGGTCCTGCATGGTATGCTGTCTCTGACACCCTCCTATTTCTAGGACCTGTGGGTATAATAAACTTCATTTTTCCTGAGCTACTTCTGTTACTATGCTTGCGGTCAAAGCCAACTGACTAACTTATAAAAAGAATACAAAATGAATGTGTAGCAGTACCTTATTTTAATAGCATTTTCTTAATGATTAATTATAGTGTGTTTCCATATGATTATTTTCGCCATTTTTATATTTTCTTTGGTGAAAAATTAGTTCAAACCTTTTATTACAAAGTTATGAGTATTTCAACAAAAATATTTTCTGCATATAAGTATTTTATTGTAAATAAGTTTTATAAATATTTCCTCCCAGTCTCTAGCTTGATTTTGCATTTTCTTAACATCTTTCAAAGTAAAAATTTAAATTTTGATGAAGTCTAATATACCAATATCTTTCTTTAGGATTTATGTTTTTTTGTGCTCTAAGAAATCATTACCTACCCAGTCACTTGAGTTTTGAAGAATACTTTTTTAAAAAATTTATTTATTTATTTATTAAAGAGGGAAGGACAGTAGAGAAAGAGAGAGAATCAATTTTTATTGAGTTTTTCACATGGCTTTCATTGCTCTGACACTTAGTTGTGTATGTGGGTGCTGGGGTTTGACCCTGTGTAGTTGCGCATGCCAGGCATGCTCTGTAACCACCAAGCTACCACTCCAGCCCCTGAATACTTGTTTTTTTGGAAGAATAATTTTATTGGATATAAACTTGACAGTTTTTCTTTCAGCATTTTGAATATGTCATTCTGATGTTTATGGGCTCTGATAATTTTGAGAAGTCAGCCATTAAGTAGGTCATGATTCCCTGGAATATAATATGTTATTTTTCTCTTATTGCTTTCAAGATTTTCTTTTCATTTTTAGTGGTTTCACTATGGTGTACCTTGGTGTGATTTTGTGTTTATTCTATTTAGCTTTTGTTAAGCTGCTTGGATCTGTGAATGAACATTGCCCACCTAAACTGGAAAATTCTCAGTTATTATTTCTTCAAAAATTTTTTTCTTCCTCTTCTTTCTCCTCCTGGTACTTCAGTTGCTCTGCATATTGGACTGTTTGATATTGTATCACAGGTCTCTGGGGGCTTTGTTCCTTTTTCTTCAAAGCTTTTTTCTCTGTTCTTCATCCTGGGTAATTCCTATGATCTTAAAATTTATCAATTTTCTGTCATTTAAATATGTTGTTGAGCACCTCTTGTAAATTTTTAATTTCAATTACTACACTTTCCAACTATAGAATTTCTACTTGGTTCTTTTCTATAGTTTTAGTTTCTTTGTAGAGAGGTCCTATTTGTTCATTCATTAATATCACATTTTCTTTACTTTTTTGAAAATACTTATAAATGGCATATTTGAAGTCTTTGTCCATTAGATCAACATATGGGCCTGTTCAGAGACAGTTTGTATTTATTGCATTTTTTTCTCCCAGAGCATCTGTCATTTATCTTCCTACTTCTTTGTATGCCTAGTAATTGTTGGTAGAAAACTAGTCATTGTAAATAATATAGTGTAGTGCTGTAGAATCTGTTTTGTTCTTCTGGGGACTGCTGTTTCTTATCAACTTTCCTAGAACTGAAGCTTGGAAAGCTTCCATATTTGTCCCTCCCCCACCGATGTCCATAGTTGATGTTTCTGCTTTTTTTTCCCCCCTAGCTTCCAGTTGCTACCGATTAATTCTGGCCCTCAGGGGGTTTCCTCTGAACCTGTGTAGTCTGGCAGTCAGCCAAGGATCTGGACCAAATACATATGGAGATTTGGGGGCTAACTTTCTCTTTAGTTTCCTCATTTTTGAAGTGCCCCACCTAAATTTCCAGGTGGTGTGCCAGTCCTCAGTTCTGTCCTTTGACATCTCAAAGCAGTAAGACTCCTGCTTTGCAATTACCATACTATATGCACTCCTTTGAAAGTGCAATAAATGAAAACTCTCACCAGGTAGTCCTGTCTTTTCCCAGGATAGATCTCCTTCTAGTTTCTTTCTTTTTCTGGATGAGCTCTCTAGAGTTTCATATATGTATGTGTACTTTAGTGATCAGCCAGGGATTTGAAATTTTTATATCTTATTTACAAGTCATTCTCCATCCCAAGGACACAAAAATATTCTACTTCCTATAAAACTTAGATTTTTTTGCATTTTTACATTTAAGCCTTTATTTAATCTAAAATTGTTTTGTGTAGAGTAGGGATCCAATTTTATTTTTTCAAATGGTCATCAGTTGGCCTTCCAACTGATCGATCTGCAATACCATCAATATCATAAGTCAAGTATCCATATATGATGACTGTTTATGGGCTTTCCCCCTCTTACACTTGTCAGTGTGTGTCACATTTCTATTACTGTAAACACACACACACACACACACACACACACACACACACACACTCCTTTGATAAATCAACTTAAAAAGAGGAAAGGTTTATTTTGGCTCACAGTTTTGGAGATATTAGTCCATGATCAATTGACCCCCTTACTTTGGGCCTGTTGTGGTACACTACATCATAGAAGGAGTGTGTGACACATGAAGTTGCTTATCTCAAGACCAGATGGAAAAAAGAGGAAAAGGAAAAAGCTGAGGTCCTAATACTTTCTTCAATGGTATGCTCCCAGTATCAGAAGATTTCCTACGAGGCCTCACCTCTTAAAGGTTCCACTAACACAAGGGCCTTTGGGGGACACTTATACAAATCATAGCAGTGAGGTTATTGCTGTGTAATACCATCCTGTGTTAATTATTACAGCTTCCTAGTTAAGTCTTATATTTGGTAGGATAAGTCCATCTTCTTTTTTTATTTTTTATTAGAAGTATGTAGAGATACAATTGAGCTTTGATACATATATACAATGGAATACCACTCGGCCATCTTCTTTATCTTTGATAGCAATAGCATTGCTATTCTCATACTCTTCAACATATATTTCAGAATCCATCATCAAGTTTCATCAAAAAATTCTGTTTGGATTTTGTTTGGAATTACATTCCATGCACAGACCAAATGGGAGAATAGACAGTTTCCGTTAACATAGTTGTTATTTTCATTTATTTAGGTCTTACTTTTTAAAGAAGTTTAAAAATGTTTTCCATAAAAGTCTTAAAAGATAAACTCATGGGGCTGGAGCAGTGGCTTGGCGGTTACGGTGCTTGCCTGGCAAGTGCAAGTATGAAAGTTCAAACCCCAGCCCCACGTACACAATAAAGTCTCAGAGCAACGAAAGCCACATGAAAAACTAAATAAAAATTGTTCTCTTTCTCTCTCTCTCTCACTGTCCCTCTCTCTTAAAAAAAAAAGATAAACTCTTGAGTAAGCCAACAGTTACTGGTGTCTGTTTACCCAAGGCAGACTAATGTGTTTTAGGCATCTCAGGGTATAGGGAAGTCAGTATAAGAATCAAAAGACTAAGAAGTTTAACTTGTCCTTTACGATGTTTTTATTACACATACAATATTTGTTAGAAAAAAATATTTGGAGAATAGAGTAACTAACAGAGGACACTTACCCCAGCCTTAATGTAAATAGGAATAAATATCCAACCAAGAACAAAGACCATAATTATAGTCTGAAACCAAGAAGAAGAACATTTAAATCAGAGGCCAATCTAGGTCAAGCTCTTAAATGAGACGCAAGCTGCTACATTAATGTTAGCCTGGTAGACGTATCACTACTTGGGACTTATAAATAAAGGTCTGAGAATACACCTTTCAGCACAAAGAACTTAATTTTCAAGCACATGATTTTTGTCTACAAAAGACTCTTATTTGCAAAATTATTTATTTACTTTTGGTACTGGGGACTGAACCCACAGTGCTTTACTGATGAGCTATTTTCCCAGTACTTTTTATTTTTTAAAAATTGGAGGCTGTTTTTGAGGGTCTTGTTAAGTTACCAAAACAGGCCTTGAACTTGTGATCCTCTTGTCTTAGCCTCCCACATATCTAGGATTATAGGAGTATACCACATGCCAGGAACAATAGTCTTAATTTGAGGAAATGAACGGAACCAATTGTCTAGGTATTTATTTTTAACTCATTATTTATCTATTCCCAGACATGAAAGAAGGTGGCTTATATTTTAATAAATTTAAAAGATTGTTAAAAAATGAAAAGTAAAAATAAGAAAACATCCAGGGAAAAGGGAGAGAAACTATATCAAAATTTTACACTATTGAAATTAAGTAAAAAACTTGGCTCTGGATTTATTTAAAAAGAAGGGGTAAGGTGAGCTGAGTATATTAAGAGATGTATGAAAATTCTGGAAAGCAAATGGTGGTGAAGAACAGGGCTTCTTATTAGGTTTTGACTATAGAAGTATTTATTTTTGGTAAATTGTAAGTATAAAGATGAGAATCAAAAGTGGCGTTTTCTGATTAATAAATTAATTAAAATTCATTTATTATTTGGGTGAATGAATTCTATTTCCTACAACAAACATATTCCATTAATTAAATAAATAATCCAGTATTTTATATACCAGTTGGAACTGGTATGTCTGGGAGATTAATTAGGAGATTTATGGTAACTAGTTAAGGATTGCAAAGAACTCAGTGGAACTCATTCTTAGTATGTACACATATACATGTACATATATATATATATATGTATATTGTATGCATGTAGACATATATTTAAATGTTAACATGATCTTTTCCCCATCAGACTATCTCCTATCAGTTCTTTGTTCACTGTATTCCTATGGTCGTTTGGATATAAACATTCTGTTTCTTCATTTACTAAGAATAAAAACCAACACAAATCCTTTTGAAAAATCAAAGACTGTTTCCATTCCCTGATAACTTCTCAAGAAATCTTTCATAGTTACTCAAGGTTTCAAGCAAGTTTTTAAGTTTATGGGTTTATTTGGACAATGATAAAAAGGGATATTAATTGCTGCAAAAGGTATTACTTACATTCCATTCCAAGGCCCCAATTGCTATCCCTGAAGACGCTCCTATCCCAGCCAGGCCCATAAAATGGCCACTGCCAATATGTGTAGCAAAAAGAGAAGTACCTATCTGAAAATGAAAAGACAAATACATATCAGAACTAATTAATAATTAGTTCTCACAAATGTAAGCTCCCACTGAATTTCACATTTATTTCAAAAGGGATTATTCCTTGGGCAGAATTCCCACTTAAAGCCAAGGGGGAGAAAATGATGAAAGTAAAATAGCCATGGTTATGTTGTCACTTTACTTATGTTCCACTAGTGTACTTGCAATTTCCCAAAGCAGAAATACTAGAGAAGTATGGATTTTTTGGGTAATCATTTAGAACTGTAAAGAATGTAACTGATTGTGAAAATGGTTAAACTACTAAGGTCTATGATTGTGATGAAATACAATGTGGCATACAGAAGGAATAAGTAATAGTTCTAGTAAGTCATAAAATAAGGTAAATTATATATATATATAACATAATCTCTAAAAATTTATGTATTTTATATTTGTGCACAGATATTTATATATGCATGAGAATGATTCTAATGAGATATATGACAGAATGCTTCTGGGGGTTAGAATTATGGTTACAGAGATGGAGTGGAAGAATATTTTAAATTCTATACTCGGTTTGTTATTTTTTTTACAACCAACATGTGTTATTTTTAAAATGAAAAAGTCCTAGAGGGATATAAAGGGAACAGATTATCTCCTAAACCAAGAATAATTTAAATGGAGTGGTGGCACCCACACCATTTAAAACCATAATTCAACTATAATTTTATTGGTATCAGACACATTTAAAACCAAATAATCAAGAAAGGCTGAAAACAACAAAGCCTTTTAAGTAATTGAAGCCAAAAAGAAAACAGCACTAGCAATATTAATATAAAGTAGCACATAAGACAAAACATCTTAGAAGGGACAAATATAAGGCAAGGGAATCTTAGAAGAGACATGTAACAAGTATTCAAGTAATGTAGTTATTTTTACTCTTAAAGATGTTTACTACATTTGTCATAATATGAGAAAATATATACAGTATAAATTGCCTAATAATATAGGGCATAACATCCATGCAGAGGCAGCAGCAGATGGAAAGGCACTGAGATAGCAGCACTCAGGGACACTGGCCAGAATTGGAGTCAGGCATCCTAAGAGGCAATGCCTGAGAAGAAAAGAGGTAGAAATCATCTGTGGCCTGGTGTAGGCCATTATAACAGCTAGGCTTTCATTCCAGATGACATGAGAGCCCCTGGAAGGTTCTAAGCAGAGAAGCATCATTGTCTGATTTAACAGACTCCTTTTAGCAGTTTTTTTGAGTCTAGATATAGAGGAGCAAAGGTGGAAGTAGGGAGTCTAGAGAAGAGGCTGTTATAATTTTTTTTGAAAGAGAGAGAGAGAGAGAGAGAACCAACTTTATTTAGTTTCTTATTTTGTTGTGTACATGATGCTGGGGTTTGAATCCTTGTACTTGTGCATGCCAGGCAAGTGCTGTAATCGTTGAGCCACTGCTCCAGCCCCGAGGCTGTTATAATTAATCCAGATGAGGGATGATGGCAACTTGGAGCTGACGGTACAGTGGATGAGAAGTGGTCAGATTCCAGATATATTTTTTAGACTGAGTGATAGGATTTCTTGATTGACAGGATGTTGGATGTGAGAGAAAAAGAAAGATGACTCCAAGTTTGTCAAGCAGCTAGAAGGATGGAGTTGATACATTTTTTTTTTTAAAGAGAGACAGAGAGAAAAAAATTTATTTAGCTTTTCTCGTGGCCTTCGTTGCTCTGAGACTTCATTGTGTATGTGGTGCTGGGGTTTGAACTTGTGTACTTGCATATACCAGGCAAGCGCTGTAACCGCTGAGCCACCACTCCTGCCCAAATTGCTATTACTGAGATGAAGAAGATGGCAGGAGGTGCAGATTTGTGGAGGAAAATCCATCGTTCCCTTTGTGACGTGTTTAGTGTAAGATCCCTGCTGGAGGAGACTTTTCTTCTTTTAAATGTAACTTGATGTACATTTACATCAGCCTTACCAAAACTGAGTATAGGATTTAAAAAAAAATCCAGATCTTGAGTTGTGAACAGGCAAATAAATTATTATTGCCTACTTACTATTAATGCCTCACTTTGCTGTTACCACTCTTAGGCACTTCGGTAACTATAATTCTGCTCCTATTGCTCAGCTCAAATATTTCTGATCTAATAAAGTTTGTATCTTCCAGATTGCAACAATTCCATGTTAAGAGGATGGCAAAACAAGAATTTCAACCCATTCCTGCAACTGAGACCAGAGTCTATCTCCTTTAGAATAGTCAGGATGAGACTTTTTAACCCCTGACTAGGCAGGGTCATCACCCCTTGCCATCCTGAAGCAGCAGTAGAAAACAAATCCTCACCTCTCATTAACTCTTAAGATTAAGGGATCAAAGTCTCAAGGGTGGCGGGGGGTGGGTGCAGGGAGATGCAAAAGGTATGTTATAAAACTTGAGCACTGTGCCTTTGGCTTGCATTCCCGTGGCCTGCACCTTTGGCCTGTGTCCTTGTCCCATGCCCATGTAAACTGAGGAACACCAGGCACAGGAAAATTGGTGCAAAATTGTGCAACTCCATCTTGGACCCACAAGAGGTCTGAGGCCACCTGTGCTTCACATGGGAAAGATCCTTTACAATATTCAATTTGAAAATTGAGTTTCATTAGAGAGAGAACCTCTAAAAGTTTAGATTGGATCACATGCTTCTAAAAATTCTAATAATTCTACTTCTCTAATAATAGTTTTATGAAAAAATGTGTATTTGACTGCTTGTCTTCTTAATCCTTACTAGAAAACTAAGTGTTCAATATGATATTAATTTAATACTTTACAATGGCAAACTTTTCATGTATTTCAGTTTCTTTTAATAATATATTTTGTTTAGTAAGCAATAATCCTAATAATGAAAAACAAAGAAATCAATACATCAAAATATGTGCAAACATTGGGAAGTTAAAGAATATTGATATCTTCTGAAAACTATTACAAGTGTCACAGTTATACAAGGTAACATGGACAGCAGATTCCTGCTTTTCTGGCAATAGAAAATACCTCTATAAGACAACACTGTGGCTCTTTCCAAAGCCTAGGAGCTTTATAGGCCAGGAGGAGATCCTGTTGTTAGAATCTTCCACTAAAAAGTAAACTAAGTAGGAGGCCTAGAGCAAATAGCTCTTTGCTACATCAATCTCTTCCTAAACTGGGTTTTCAAAAAAGAAAATTAAAGCATAATTCAGAGAGTTAAAGAGTTTTCCCTCAAATATCCCAAATAATAGAAGCAATTGGTTGGAGCAGTGGCTCAGTAGTTATGGCACTTGCCTGGCATGCATGAGGACAAGGGTTTGAACCTCAGCACCACATATACAATAAAGTGTTGGAGCCATGAAGGCCACATGAAAAACTAAATAAAATTGATTCTCTCTTTCTCACTGTCCCTCTTTCCTAAAAAAAAAATAGAAGCAAGGTTTCTTTTTAAAACATTGCTTGACCTATCAGAGTCAATGACTGTGTTTTCCTCTTTCCTTTGAATAAAGGCACTTTCTCCTCCAGAGACGAGACTTCTATGAAGTATCATCCTGAAGTGAAAAAATGAATGCTTCCATAAGATTGGTTAATATTTGAGGACAAAGAATAATAGACTAAATAAAGGCCTGATTGTTGCCCAATTTTCTAAATTACCTTAAATTCCTATGTGGGAAATGTATGTACATTTTTATATACTAAGTTATGCTTGGCATGAATCCATACATCTTCCTTCTTCCTGGGGTACCTCCACCCACCCTAGTAGAGATACAGGGCTATGGAAGGGCAACTGCCTCCACTGCTGTGGGGTTTGTGAGTTATTTCTCTAGGACTGATCACTTTTGTAATCAATACATTTTTAAACATACAAACAACAAAAACTGTTTCTGCCTTCAACACCATCTCCCTTCATCTAGCACCATGCTGCTCTACATCTTTATGCTTTGGCATATACTGTTCTCTCTGCTTGGAATGCTCTAACACTTCATCTACCTGGAAAACACACCATCTCCAAATCCTACTCACACAATCCTACCTCCTTTAGATCTTTCCTATGTTGAATCACTTGGCAAGTCATACCTGGTCTGTTTACTTCCTAATAAACTTCTTGTCCTGCACTGTCATGTACTCTAAGTAGTTAAATATACATCCTTCTCCCATTCTTGATTCTGCTCTTCCATATGGCAGGGTGGTCTATTTTCTACCCATGTTCTGGAGCCTAGAACAATGTCTTGTATATACTGGAAACCTAATAAATGGTTATTGAACTAAACTGAGTTGAGTGGAAACGCTTAGGTTAAGAAAAAAACTTTGAGAGTTAAGGGAATAACTAATTAAATCACACACTTGACTTAGCAACATCCAATTATTCTTGGTACAAGACATTTATATTAAAATTATAAGTAAGTTAACATACAGCTCCCTAAGTGGTTGCCACATGCAAGGCTTACTTACCGACCACCATGGTAGAGTTCTGCCAGCTAGGAAGAAGTCTTTCATTGTTGCACGACTGCTTGACATTATAACCTGAAATAAAAATAAAATAAAAACCCCATTGGAATATAAGAAACCAAACTACTCCAAAGATACAGGTATCTCAGAGATGACCTCCACTTTTCTCCAAATTTATTCTTCCCCTCTTTGTTTTTAGAAATAGAATCTGCTACATCCTGCAGTGGAGGAGGGTCATGGCTGTGTAGCTGGAGACTGTTGTCTTTTACATCTATGAGACTGCATGGGTATGGTCATTTGCAGGGCTGGAGTGTTATCCTTTGGTGTTCATGGGGCATTGGTGTTAGGAGCCCCCATGGATACCAAAATCTGAGGATGTCCAATTCCTTATATAAAATGGTGTGGTATTTGCATATAACCTATGTAGCTATTCCCATACACTTTAAATCATCTCTAGATTACTTCTACTGCCTAAAACAATGTAAATGCTATATAAATAGTTGTTATACTGTATTTTTAAAGAAATAATGATGAGAAAAAATGTCTATACGTATTTGGCACAGATTTTTTTTTCAAGTATTTTTAATCCTCAGTTGGTGATTTTGTGGATTCAGAACCCTTGGATGTGGTGGCTAGAGTGGTGGCTCAGTGGTTGTGGTGCTTGCCTGGCATGCACAAGTATGTGAGTTTAAACCCCAGCACCATGTACACAACCAAGTGTCCGAGCAACAAAAGTAACATGAAAAACTAAATAAAAAATTGATTCTGTCTCACTCAGTCCCTTCTCTCTTAAAAAAAAAAAACAAAACAAAACCCTTAGACGGGAACGGTCAGTTGTGTTTTCTGCTACAACGTTGTCTTAAAAGGATGGTGTGTATATCTCCATCACTCCATCTGAGCAATGATTCATTGCAAGCCTTTGAGTGTGTCCAATGATTGCATTTTCAAGAGCCAGATTCTCCATCGTAAGGTCCTGCCTGTGAGTGGAGGCCATCGGTTATGGAAGCTCGTCCACTGGTTAGCAATTGATGGCATTGTCACTAGCTGTTCCTGATTGCTGAAGCTAGCCAGGCCACCCAGAGGCTTCTATTTTTTTATTTTAGAGAAGGACCGTGACACAGCAATTTTTTATTTAGTTTTTCACATGGCTTTTGTTGCTCTGACACTTAGTTGTGTACATGGGTGCTGGGGTTTGAACCCATGTACTTGTGCATGCTGGGCAAGCACTGTAACTGATGAGCCACTGCTCCAACCCCCTACCCATATGCTTCTGATGGTTAACAACTTAAGTCAAAGGGAGATACTGACCGACTAGCCAATGTTTTCATACACATTGCTCTTCCAGTGGAATAAGGGCTATGTCTGGCTCTTGGTAGTATGGTTAAGGGTCATCTTTTTGAGTGCTTACATGCTAACCTCTAGTAGGCAAATGGCAGGAAAGGAGATGTAGCTGTATCCTACTGAGACAACCTTGTAACAGAGGAGAAAATATCTCTTTACTCAAATTTAAAGGGAACATTTAGAGTACCAAGTTACACATGGCCTTTGGTATCTTGCTTGCAACACAGAGCAATTAAGCTTATGAGTCAGGTCAGACAGCACAAAGTTTGAATCTGAACTCTGTTATTCCCTGGTTGTTTTTTATCCTTTCTAAACCTCAGTTCAAACAACAATACAGTCCTCTTTCCATATCCATGGAGGAGTAGCTCCAGAACTCAGGATACCAAAATCCACAGATGCTCAAGTTTCTTATACAAAATGGCAAAGTATTTGCATATAGCCTGTAGCACATCCTCTTGTGTGCTTTAGCATCTCTAGATTATAATTTAGATATTATTTATAATACCTGAAATGATGTAAATAATTGTTATATCCTATTGTTTAGGGAATAATAACAACAGGAAAAAAAGTCTGTTCCTATCCAGTACAGTTTGGAATTATTGGTTAAAAGGGTGGATAAAGAACTCCTGGATAGGGAGGGCAGACTACCTATTCACAGAATGATGGTGAAGATTACCATCATCACCACGATCATAACAAGGTGCATTTATGAAATACACCTTAGGTTTTAAGTTCCAGGCAGCAGGTACAGGAGCTTTTGACCTCTTTGATTATTTGGAGGGTGGTGGGGGACATTAGCAAGTAATGATGAAGTACAGCTTTGCTGATGAGGAAGTGTTTTTACTTTTGGCAGGAAAAGTGGGCAATATGCTAAGCAAAGGAAGTGTGGATTAGTCTCTTCTGAGGACTTTGCACAGGCAGGGGCCAGGATGCCAAGTGGGAACCAGGTACCGGCAGTGGGGGTCAAACCCACCCAGAGACCCATGCTCCGTCCTCCCCCCAGAGCCACACATACCCATAGGCCGAGGCCCAGGACCAACAGGAGGTACAAAGCCATTGTCAGTGTGTCCATGCCACTTTCCGCACCGAGGCCCACAGTGTTCCCGGTCCAGTTACGTTGTTTGGGGCGCTCCATGGCGGATTTTCCGGGGCAGGTGAGAAATACTGGCCTCCACCAGGTGGCAACGGCTCGGGTTCCGTGAGGCTCCGGCTCGCAGGGCATCGTGGGAAGGGCCGCCGGCAGTCCGGTTCCCGCCGCAGCAGGCCTGCCCGCGCCCCGCCTGCCCGCGCAGGTGAGCTCCAACTTGTCAGAAGGTCAAAAGCGCTGCTTGGCGGCTCTGCTGCGCTCAGTGCGGCCCCTTTGCCATTCACAGTCGCTTCGTCCTCAACCTCAGCTAAAGGCTGGACCTGGCAGGCTGAGTGTGACTACTGCAGCGGGACTGGAATGTGCTTTCCAAGCCACGTTAGATTTTGAGGTAGAGGGAGAAACTAATAACACGGCTCCTGTCGTTATTTACAATTGATTTTTTTTGTTCATATTGGAGTGTTTTTTTTAATTAATTTTGACCGATTAAAACATTGCATTAGATTATTTGTCTTGATTACCGAGTCTCCCCTTGCCCCGCCATCGTAAATTGTGAGCCAACAGCCTCACTGCTGCTACCCTAGTCACAACTCTGGTGGGACGAACTGATCCAAAGAGGTCTTTACCTTTGCACAGTTTGTTCTTGTAATGATGATGTGTGTATTTTTAATCTAGGCAAGGCATTATTTTTCTTGGTGGATTTCTTTTTTAAATTTTATTTTAATGCTGGCTGTCATGGTGCACACCTGTATTCCCAGCTATGTGGGAGGCTGAGGCTGGAGTATGGTAAGTTTGAGACGTGCCTGCCCAACTTAGAGATTTCCTGTCTCAAAATAAAATAAAAAGGGCTGGGAATGTAGTGCAGTTATCACTGGGTTCAATCTCCAGTTCTCAAAAAGTTTTGTATTTTAATAAATCTTAGTAAAAACAATACTAAGAACACTATTATAGCTAATATGTAGCTGTTGCTAGTTGCCAGACCTGCTCTGCACTTTACATATGTTAACTCATTTAATTCTTCCATAAACTGAATAGTCTGAATCCATGACAAAGGTGGGGAGGCTTATTCTTGTAAGCCAGTCAGAAATCTATGGTCTTAGTCTCCTCAGCAGAATTCTGTGGTCTTAGCTTAGTTCAGTGCTACTCTATAGAAACGATAAAGTGAATTACAGGTGTGATATTTAATTTTCAAGTATCCACATCAAAACAATAAACAGGGCTGGAGCAGTGGCTCAGAGGTTTTGGCGCTTGCCTGGCAAGCATGAGGACCTGGGTTCAAACCCCAGCACCACGGACACAACTAACTATTGGAGCAACTAAGGCCATGTGAAAAACTAAATAAAGTTGTTCCTCTCTCTCTCTGTCTCTCTCACTGTCCATCTCTCTTTAAAAAAAGAAAACAGTTGGCTGGAGCTGGGCTTGGAGGTTATACATGAGGACCCCGGTTCAAACCTCAGCACCATATATACAACGAAGTATTAGAGCAATGAAAGCCAAATGAAAAACTAAATAAAATTGATTCTCTCTTTCTCTTTCTCTCTCACTGTCCCTGTTTTTTTTAAAAAGGTGAAATTTATTTAAATTTATTTATATTTTATTTAGACCAATATACCCAAAATATGCAATCAATGTAAAAAACTGTTGAGATATTTTATATAGTTATTTTCCACACTGCCTTTGAAACTGGGTGTATTTTTTTCCACAGTAACTTTTCATTAGAATATTAATAGAGGAGGAACTCTGGTAGAGTAGAGGAAAGAGAAGGGGAAAGGGGAAGAAGAATAGAGGGGAAAAAAGGGGGGATAAAAAGTGCATTTTGCACCTTCAAAATACTAAACAGTTCCCATGCAACCCATGGAGATGGGAAAAACAAACAAACACATCAAAAGGAGCTCAGTAGAAGAAAGTGTCCAAGTTGTGCGAGAAGGTTGAGGGAGGAGGAAGCACTTGGGAGCGAAATTGGCCAAATTATATTGTTGTATTGTGTGCATGTATGAATATACAACAACAAACCCCACCCTTATGTACAATTATAATGCCCCAATAAAAAATGTGGAAAAAATGCTTGGGGCTACACAGGTGGCTCAGTGGTAGAGTGCTTGCCTGGCATGTGTAAGGACCCAGGTTTGAACCCCAGCACCATATACACCTAAGTGTTGGAAAAACAACAACAAAAAAATCAGATGAAAAAATAAAATTGACTCACTTAAAAAAAGAAATGCTTGATCTGTATTTAGATTTAATAAATTTATAATTAAGAAGTAGATCACATATTGTTATTCTAAATGTACTTGAAAGTTTTCTAGTAACTGAATTAAATGATTACATTTCACTTTCCTATAAATCAATGACAAAGCTGGTTCATATTTTTAGAATAATTTTTAATTTGACTTTGAAGCAAAAATGTATTAGTTTCAAAACTCTGTCCAAGTTAATTCACGAACACTTGTCAATTGAATATTAGCATCGAGTTCAAAGAGGCATTATATAATTTGAAAAGCATTTTAATATTGATCAATATCACAAAGGCTTCTTAAAATTTTTTTGTAGTTTTTGTCACCAATTTGCATGATAGCTAGTAATAATTAAAACCTTTAACTTGTGTTGGGTAAATATAAAATTATTGATTTGTATTATGTAAAGTTTCAATTTCAGCATAAATTCTCATACTTGGCTTCCTAGGTCACAAATAAGCTTTTCCTTTCCTTGGCTCTTATTTAGGTCATTCACAGATATACATATTATTGAGAAAGTGTAACTGTGGACTACTATTTAGAAAAATCACTGCCACATTTTCTTTACCCATTCATTTCTTGGCAGGCACCTGGATTGGTTCAATAACTTGACTCTTGTAAATTGTGCTGCTGTAAACATTGATGTGCCTATATCACTATACCATGCTGATTTTAGATTTTTGGATAAACACTGTGGAATGGTATAGCTGGGTCATACAGTGGTTACATTTCTAGTTTTTTGAGGAATTCTATACTGCTTTCCAGAGTACTAATTTGCTGTTCTTCTCCATATCCTCCAGGAGGGATGGTAAAAGAGAGGAAAACTGGAATGAAGTTGACCAAGCTATGCTATATACATCTATATCTATACCACAATGAATTTCACCTTCCTGTTTATGTATAAAGCACTAATAAAAAACTATTAATAAAAATTCATCGCTATTTCTTTTATTTTTGAAATTCTTTCATAAACTGATGATGATTCACAGACCTTACACATATATGCTGAATGATTCAACAACTATGCTCATACATGATGTTTTTCATGGAATCTGTTGTAAAAATTGAGCAGAATTTTTCTGTATTTTTTATTGAGAAACATTATTGAACAACCATATAAGATTTTAACAAAATAATATAAAATGTGTATAGATTCTGGGTATTAGGATTACTACCAGGAGTGCCCCCCCCAATCGCCCACCCTTATCCCTCCCTTCCACTTCCCACAACATCTCTAAAAATGTATTAGATTGTGTAACATTACACCTTATATGGATTTAACACATGATAATAGACCAACTTTCTCAATGGCCACGGTCTAGATCCAGCTTCCACAGATGAGCGGAGACATTTGAACCTTGGTTCTCTGGGTTATGCTGATTTTACTCAGCATGATCTCTTCCATTTACCTTCAAAGGCTCCAATATCATTGTTTCTAATTTCTGTGTAAAATTCCATGGTATAAATGTACCACAGTTTTTGGATCCATTCATCCAGTGAGGGACATCTGGGTTGTTTCCATAATCTAGCGATAGTAAATTGAGCTGCTATGAACACAGATATTGCTGTGTCACTATAATGAACTGATTCTAAATCCCCTGGAAAAATACCCAGGAGTGGAATAGCAGGATCGTATGGTGGGCTCATCCCTAGTTTTTTGAGGATTCTCCACACTGCTTTCCAGAGGTGCTGTACCAGTCTTCAGCTCCACCAGCAGTGTGTTAGTGTCTCTATCTCTCTACAGCCCCTCCAGCATCTGTTATTATTTATTTTCTTCATTTCTGCCATTCTGACTGTCGTGAGGTGATATCTTAATGTAGTTTTCATTTGCATTTCTCTGATTACTAGTGATTTAGAGAACTTTCTCATGTATTCATTGGCTTGATCAATGTCCTCTGGTGAGAAGTTTCTATTTAGCTCTTTGGCCCGTTTATTAATTGGGTTGTTTGTGCTTTTGTAGTTGAGATTTTGAGGCTTTTGTAGATTCTGGATATGAAGACCCTGTCAGAGGAATCATAGCCCATGATTCTCTTCATTTCCATAGGAAACCTCTTGACTCTTTTGATTGTTTTCTTGGCAGTACAAAAGCTTTTTAGCTTTATGGCATCCCATTCACTGATTTTTGACTTTACTTCCTTCACTTTAGGAGACATGTTGAGAAAGTCTTCGCCTACTCCCACATGCTGAAGTGTTGGACCTAATTTGTCTTCCATCAGTTGCAAGGTAGCTGGTTTAATTCCTAGCTCCTTGATCCATTTTGATTTATTCTCATGCAAGAAGAAAAATATGGGTCTAATTTCAACTTTCTGCAAGTGGCTGTCCAGTTTGTCCAGCACTGTTTTTTGAAAAGACTGTCTCTCCTCCAGTCAAAAATCAAATGTTTAAAGATTTGAGAGTTTGCTTCAGGGTCTCCTATTCTATTCCACTGGTCTTCTTTCCTATCTTGATACCAGAACCATGCTGTCTTCGTTAGTACAGCTCTACAGTATAGTTTTAAATCTGGTATGTCAAAACCGCCTGTTTTGTCTTTCTTGCTTAGCAGTGTTTGGCAATTCTAGTTTTCTTATTGTTCTAAATGAATTTGAGAATTGCTTTTTCTATGTCTGTAAAGAATGACATAGGGATCTTTATAGGGATAGCATTCAATCTATATAAAGTTTTTGGTAGAATGGACATTTTTATTGTATTAATTCTGCCTAACGAAGAGCATGGGACATCTTTCCATCTTCTTAGGTCATCTTGGATTTTATTCTTCAATGATCAATAATTTTCGTTGTAGAAATCTTTGATTTCCCTTGTATGTTTAATTCCCAAGTGTTTTATTTTATTCGAAGATAGTTTGAATGGGACTGATTTCCTGATTTCTTCATCAGACCTATTATTATTAGTGTATAGGGAAGCTATTGATTTGTGGGTGTTGATCTTGTATCCTACCACTTTGCTAAATCTTTATAAGTTCAAGCAGTTTACTGAAGGAGTTTTTTGGATCTTCCAGATACAAAATCATGTCATCAGCAAAGAGAAAGAGTTTGACTTCCTCTCTTCCTAATTTTATCCCTTTGATTTCTTTCTCTTGCCTAATTGGTCCAGCTAGGGTCTCAAGAACAATATTGAGGTGAAGGAAGATGGCGGTTATCCCAGGGACACTGACTCCGTGAAGCTCTCGAGAGTCAGCACAGGCTGCGCGTCGGCATGTGGATTCCCACGGTAGGACGATTTTCCCTGAACGGGCTGGCATTGCCTCCTGCTAGTTCTTTGACCCCAAAGGAAAAGTGAAGAGCATTAACCCAAAAACAAAACAAAACAAAACAAAACAAGGAAGCGGCTGCCAAACGCGGGGCCACCCCCACACTCGGTGGGAGTGGAACTTCCTCACGGGGGACCAAGCTACCCCTGGTCAGATCCCCTAATCTGGCCTCCAACTCCCTAATTGGACCGCTCTTCATATCTATGAACTCGGTTTTAAGTCCAGATATATTTCTGCTCAATAGCTAATTTACACCACGTCCTGCGAGCCGCAGCAGCTGTGGAGCGCTTGCTGTGGGGCGGGGCGACCTGCCCAGCGAAACACGGTGAAGACTTTTCTGCACCGGCACAGTGTGAATTCTTGGTTTTGACTGCTCTCCATATATATGAACTTGGATTTAAGCCTAGATATTTTTTCAGCTCAATAGCTACTTTACACCGGGTCCTTCGAGCTGCGGCAGCTGCTGCGCGCTTGCCGGGGGGCGGGGCGACCTGCCCAGTGAAACACGCTGTCGGCCTCTCTGCGCCGTGCCGCGCCGGGCAAAGGCTTGCAACCTGAAATGGAGAAAGGGTCTGAATTTCATGACCAAGCACCACTGCGAACTGACTGCTCATTGCTTTGCCTAGTCTTGCAGAAAGCGCTGGGGAGAGATTGCTATCAATCTAGTCAGCGGCCCGTTGCCATTGCGACGTGTCCCTGTAGGCGGGGCGAGTCTTCCACCCCTAGCCCCGGAGTGTAACCGGCCGCAAGAAGCTTGGAATATATGGGGCAGCCTGGGTTTCAATTAAGCCTCTGAGCTCCTCACATAACCAAGGCTGTGGAGTCCTGGGCACCTCAAGCTGGTCCCCTTCTAGTGATTGTAACGGAGAATCACAAAACTCTAGAAAGATCTGGACCTTTCCCTGAGGTCCTTAGCCAACAG
>PVKS010018853.1:0-39400 GCA_004027875.1 Aplodontia rufa
GGAAGGCAACCTCCATTGCTGAGATGTGACATTGCTGCTTAGATTTATTTTGCAAAATATCTCAGTATTTCTTAACAGCTATGCATGTGTATTGCCAGCTTTTGCTCTGCAAAGAGGCATTAAATACTTTACTCATTTATATTTTTGCTCATTTAAACATTTACTCATTTCAAATGGCATTACCTCAGACAAGAATGAAAAATAAATTCTGGCATGAAGAATGAGAATGAAGAATAAAGACGAGTGTAAATTGCTAAGAAGATAAGAATTTCTTTTCTAATTAAGTATATTAAATGCACCCTTCCTGGTATACTACAGCCTCAATGATGCTTAATCGTTTACAAAATAAATGTATGTCCATCTATTACAGGACCTTAGGACTTTTTCTCAATAAACATTATTTCTATTTTTAAATGGAAGATTAAAGACAAAATTGACCTTAAGGACAATATCACTGAACAGTGGTTACTCCTTCATTCAAAAGATATCACTTAACTCAACCATTACAAAATGAATAAAAGACTAAATAATAGAATCTGCTGATTCTCGTGATGAAATGGTTTTAAAGTTAATCAGATTTACTTGGTTGTGACATTATTGATAAGAAATGTGGAGACTTGATCAGGCCCTGGCCGGCCTGCAGGACACCGGAAGGACCCCTGCCAGGACCCTGCCCTAACACTGTGGGTGCCCAGAACTCTGGCTCTGGCCTTGGCAGTGTGCACAGCACCCTGAGGACCACTCATCTAGACCTGGACCCAACCCTGAAGATGGACGTACGGAGGACTCTGGCACTGGCCCCCACAAGTGTGCCAGACCCTTCAAGGAGCAAGTGCACAGACTCTGCCCTGCTGCCATGCATGACCAGGACGCTGGCACCAGCTCTGGCTGGCACACAGGATATTGCCAAGGACCCCATGCTGAACCATGCCTAGATGTCATGCACAGCTGCCAGATTCAGATATATTGGGCCCATCCATGCCATCAAGGATCCCAGGTCCCAGTGTGCACATAAGCTGGTCTATTCCTGGCTGCTGCATGACTCTGGAAACCTATGACCCAGCATTGCAACACTTCCACTGAATTTCACCAACCCAGTAGGCTGCTTAGCAACCCCACCAGGTTCCAAATCCAAGCCCTGGAACAAAACAAGGCTCAAGGCAGAATCAACTTTCTGGAAGAAAGCGGTCATCAGAGAGACCGTTTCTGATCCGACCCTTTTACCTGCATGGACCTTTTACCTGCATGGAAGAATCACGCAGAAACCTGCCTTGCTTCCACACAGGCAACTCCATTCGATGATCCAGAAGAAGCTTTTCAAAGATGAGGAATCAAACTAGAAATGGTTGACCCCGAACCCAAAAGTACACTACCAAGGCACCAATGGACAGGGAGCAGGATGAAAACAGAACAAATTATCAATGATACAATTACAAAAGGGAATAATAAGCTAAAAGATGATTTAATGAAAAGACTAAGTGATAAAACTCAAGAAATGAAAAACTATTATCAAATAGAGATACTGAATAAAAAGCAATGTAGCTAAAATCTGCAGTCAATCACATCAAAGGAATCATGGAAGAATTTAATAATTGACTAGTTTCTAAAGAAAAAATAACCTCAATTCTTGAAGAAAAAACTTCTGCCAATGAGGATAGACTGGATAAGATTGAGTGCACAGATAACAAAAAAGAAAAAAACTTACAGAACATGAGCAAAATTTTCAAAATGTGTGGGATGAATTCAGAAGAAACAATATTAGAGTAATTGGGATACAGGAAGAAATCCAAATGTAAATGAATGGTATAAAAATATTATCAAATAAATAGCTCAAGAAATTTTTTATTGTCATATCAGACTATAAGCAGAAATGCTTGTCCAGGAAGCCTATAGGACAACCAATGGGCCTAATCAAATGAGAAGCCCACCAAGACACATCATATTCAAAATTTGTAAAAGGGAAATCAAGCAAAGAATATTAAAAGCTGCAAGAGAGAAACAGCAAATCACATTCAGTGACAAACCAATAAGGATCACCTCGGACTTTACATTTCAGACCATTGAAATAAGAAGATCCTTGAAGGAGATCTTTCAATATCTGAATGAATGCACCCTGCATCTGAGGATACTATACCCAACAAATGAAGAAATAAGAACATGTCACAATAAAATCAAACATGCAGCACTCATGAACAGAAGAAAAACATTACAAATAATCATTAAAGATAAATTCCAGATAGAAGAACAAGCAAACAATCCTCAAAATGCACCAAGAAATTCAATAAAAGGACACGCTATCAATAGACAGCCAAGACAGCACAGAACTTACTCATAAAACATGATGGGCTGGAGTGTTGGTTCAGCAGTTACAGAGCTTTCCTGACATGCACAAACAGTCAGGTTAAAACCCCAGCACCACATACACAACTAAGTGTTTGAGGAATGGCAACAAGACGAAAAATTAAAAATAAAAGTGATTCTATTTTTTTCCTCTCCTTTAAAAAAAAAGAAAAGAAAAAAGTAAAAAAAAAAAAAAAGATGACTATGAACCACAACCACATAAGTTTACTAACACTGAAGGTGAATTGTCTCAATGTAATAATCAAAAGACAAAGATTAGCAGATTGGACCAAAAAACAAAATCCAACAATGTGCTGCTTACAGGAATCAATGCTTACATTTTAGCTAATGTCATTCACAGATTGAAGGTCAAAGGATGGAAAAATAATTTACTTGGCATACAGCCCAAGAAAACAAGCTGGTGTTACAACACTTATATTCACTAAGTAAATTTCAACCATAAAATAATCAGAAGAAATAGAAGAGATAAAGAAAGCCATTATATTATAGTAAAGGGAACAACACAACAGGAAGATATAATCATAGTAAAAACATATTATCCAAACACCAACACTTCCAACTATGTGCAAAAATTACAACCATGACATAAAAAAAAATTGTGGACCTCACCACAATAATACTGGGAGACTTTAATACTCCTTTATCATCAATAGACAGATTGTCAAAGCAAAAAAATAATAAAAAGATCTCCAGCCTAAAGAACTCCATAAATCAAACAGACATCTATAAAATATTCCACTGTAAATTGCCTGCAGTTCAAGGATTCTTCACCAAAAAGACCATATTCTAGTTCATAAAGGAAATCTCAGCACATATAAAAAGTAGATATTATCCCATGTATCCAGTCAGAGGATGATGCCGTGACCCTAGCAATTAACCGAAAAATCATAACAAAAACACATATATACATAGAGATTAAATAAAGTCCTATTAAATGAAGAATGGATCTAAAAAGAGATGAGAGAAGAAATTAAGAAATTCTTGGAAGTGAATGAGAATGAAGACGCAGCATATTAAACATTTGGAATACCATGAAAGCATTTGTAAGGGGAAAATATATAGCACTGAGTGCCTACATTAAAAATCAGGAGAGATCCGAAATAAATAAGCTCATGTTGCACCTCAAATCTCTACAAAAGGAAGAAGAAACTAATCAGAAAGCCAGCAGAAGACAGGAAGATCAAAGATGAAACCAATTAAATTGAGACTAAAAAATTAACAAAAAGAATTGAAGAAACAAAGATCTGGTTCTTTAAATAATAAATAAAATTGACACACCCTTAGCCAGTCTCACTAAAAGAAGGAAGGAATTTAAGCAAATCAACAAAATCACCAATGAAAAGGGAATGATCACTGACCAAATGGAAATCCACAGGACTATCAGAACCTATTTTGAGAAATTATATGCCTCTAGTTATTTTGGAATACATGGACAAATTTCTAGACACATACAACATTCCCAAATTGATTCAGGATAATATTGCAATCCCAAGCAACCCATAACATGCACTAAAATCTATATAGCAATTAAAAGCCTTCCAAAGAAGAAAAGCTCAGGACCTAATGGATTCCCCACTGAGTTTTTCCATACCTGTGAAGAGGAGTTAACACCTCTCCCTATTAAGCTATTCCAAGAAATTGAAAAGAATGAAAGTCTTCCAAACATTTTTTTATGAGACAAATATAACTCTTATAACAAACTCAACAAAGAAACATCAATAAAAGCAAGTTACTGACCAATATTTCTGAAGAACATAGACACAAAAATCTGTAATAAGATTGTAGCAAACCACATGCAATAACACATCAAGAAGACAAGTAGTCATGTTCAAGGGGGCTTTATTCCAGGGATGCAAGGCTGGTTCAACATACACAAATCAATAAATGTGATTCATCACTTAAACAGAATTAAAGAAAAAAAAAACACACAATCATTTCAACTGATGCAGAAAAGGTCTTAAATTCAATCCAGCAACCATTTATGCTAAAAAATTTACAGAATATACGGATCAAAAGAACTTAACTATATAAAGACCATAAATGACAAACTCTCATACAAAAGGAGAAAAGCTGAAAGCATTTCCACTAAACTTGGGAATAAGACAAGGCTTTCCACTCTCACCACTTTTATTCAATATAGTCCTAGAGACCCTAGCCAGAGCAATGAGGCAAGAGAAGGAAATTAGACAGACAAGAATAGGAAGAGGGGAAGTCAAACTATCCCTTCTTGCTGGAAAATCCAAAAACCTCCACCACAAAACTTCTTGAGCTTATAAAAAAAATTAGCAAAGTGGCAGGCTACAAGATCAATACCCAGCTTTCTTATATGCTGAAAATAATAGGAGAAAGGAATAAATCAGGAAATCAGTCCCATTCATTATATCTTGAGAAACAATAAAAAAAACTTAGGAATTAATCTAACAAGAGAAGTAAAAGACCTCTACAATGAAAATTGTCAAACTTTGAGAATGAGTTTGAAAAAGATGTGACAGGATAGAAAGCCATCCCATGCTCTTGGTTGGGCAGAATTAATGTAATTAAAATAACCATTTGGCCAAAATGGTATACAGATGCATTGCAATCCCCATCAAGATACCCATGTCATTCTTTACAGATATGGAAAAATCAATTCTGAAACTCATTTGGAACAAGAAACCCAGAATAGTTAAAACATTACTAAGCAAGAAAGACAAAACAGGTGATTTCACAGTACCAGATCTAAAATTTGATTCTAGCATGGTACTGGTATGAAAATAGAAATGAAGGCCAATGGAATAAAAGATTCTGAGAAAAACCACAAATCTTGAAACATCTGATTTTTGACAAAGTGGATCAAAATATAATATGGAGAGAAAAACCTATTCATTAAATGGGTCTGGACAAACTGAACAGCCATTTACAAGAATCTGAAATTATGTTCTTATCTCTCACCTTGCACAAAAATCAAATCAAAATGTATCAAGGAACTAGAAACTAAAGCAGCTGCCATACAACTACTAGAAGAAAATTTAGGCCTAATAGTCCAGCATGTGGTAATTGGCAATGACTTCCTCAACAAAACTCCCAAAGAGAAAAAAATTAAAGTCAAGAATTAAGGAGTGGGATGCCATTAAATTAAAAAGCTTTTTCTTAGCCAAGAAATTTGTCAAAACTGTAAAGAGAGAACCTACAGAATGGGAGTAATCATGACACATGATTCCTCTGACAGGGGACTATTATCCAAAATTTACAAAGAACTCAAAAAACTTTATAACAACAACAATCCAATCAATAATTGGGACAGAGAGCTAAACAGAAACTTCTCAACAGAGTAAATCAAGTAAGCCAATGAATACGTGAGAAAGTGTTCTAAATCACTCATATTCATCAAAATTGAAAATCAAAACTTTATTAAGATTTCACCTCACTTCAGTCAGATGTTCAAGTATGAGAAATATAAACAATAACAAATTCTGGAGGGGTTTTGGAGACATAGGAATACTAGCACACTGTTGGTGGAACTGCAGGTTAGTACAGTCATTCTGGAAAGCAGCGTGGAGACTCCTCATAAAATTAGAGTTAGATCCACTGTTCAAACCAAAACCAGGTATCTCTCTTCTGGGTATTTTCCCAGAAGAGTTAGAATCAGCACATTACAGGAACACAACAAAATCTGTGCTCATAGCAACTCAATTTGCAGTAGCTAAATTATGCAATTAATCTAGATGTTTCTTACTGCATGAATGGAACCAGAAGCTCTGGTGTATATATACACATATATATACATGTATACATATATATACACACATAAAGGAGTTCTACTCCTCTATTGGAAGCAACCATACTGTGGCCTTTAAAGGTATGGATGGCAATGGAAGAAACCATGCTAAGTGAAGTTAGCCAAACCCAGAAATTCAAGGTTCAAATATTTTCCCTCATTTGTGATGGCTGGAGCAAGACTCAGGCTTAGGTGAAAGGTTGTGAAACTCATGTATTAGACTCAGCAAAGGCATAGCAACACATAATCTGGGGAGTCATAGGTACATAGGGGAAAGGGAAAGGGGAAAGGGAGTTGTGGGCAGGAGAGGAGAGGGAGAGAGGATAGGGAGGAAATCTATGGAGGCAATCAACAAAGCAGCACACTCTTTACTCACCCCCTTGAGAATACAAATAAAAATTAAACAATCAATTAATACTGGAAAATTCAGAAATATATATATATATATATATGGACATTTACATAGGTTGTAGGGTTGAAATATAGAAAAGTCAAAAGACTGCAACTGCGATGTGGACAGTGTGGTGGTAAATCTGGTTTAGGAGCAAATGCATTTCATATTGTTAATTCATATGCATCTGTGATTACACATCAACTCAACTCCTTAATAAAAGTATTTAATAAATAAAAAAGAAATATTTAAGTCTCGAGTATTAGTATACATGAAAGATTTATCATTTAACTAGAGAAAAATCACTGTTTTTACATTAGTCAAGATTTCATAAGAAAATACAAAGTACACAAAATGCAATAATGATAATTAGTGCTTTGATTTTTACATTCCCCAAAGAAACATTCTTTAAGTCATGTTTGTGTTGTGTGATCGAAAGACCTGTTAATAACAATTTTAGGGGTTGGGGATTTAGCTCAGTGGCAGAGCGCTTGCCTAGCATGCGCAAGGCCCCGAGTTTGGTCCTCAGCCCTGAAAAAAAAAATAACAAATTTAGAGGAGGAAATGTTTATTTGGGGCTTACAGTTTCAGAATCTCAGTCCATGGACATCTAGATCCATTGCTCTGGGCCTAAGGTAGGGCAGAACATCATGGAAGAAGAGTCTAGTAGAAGACAGTGACTGAGGATATGGCAAAAGTTAAGTAGAGAGAGAATAAATTAATTTTACTGGAGACAAAATACATACCTCAAGGGCATTCACCCAGTGATCTACCACCCATACCCTACTTGCCTACAGTTATCAAACAGTAAAATCATTTAAATGGATAATGCAGTGATTAGGTTAAGGCTATCGCAACCAAATCACTTCACATCTAAACTTTCTTGCATTGTTACTTACATGAGCTTTTTGGGGACACCTTATATCTAAACCATACCAAATACTATCAGAGAAAGTCATTAGGGGAACAAATCACATGTATTTTTGTATTGGCCCATATTTATTAAAATAAACTGTAACGTGAACATTTGGGTTTCATTAAATTCCAGGGTGCTTATTGTATTCAAAGCATGATTTTCACTGAATTCCACTTACCTAAATGCACTGCACATTTATTTTAACAAACTATATGTGAACTAGTGCATTCCTTCAAAATAATGAATGTTAATTAAGACAAGCAATTCCAATATAGAGATAGCACTGACACTATTTTTTACATTTTTTTTTCTATTTCAGGTGCAATGATGGTAAATTTTGCTATCACTGAGGAATTTATTGCTTATATGAGACTTTGAAAACAACTTGAAGATATCTAATATCAAGACATCTACCATTAATGAAACAATTATAGGGACAGGCTTTCACTGGGCTGTAAAGTCAAGCACACTGCTTACAGAACGACCTCTAATAATAGACAAGGCTGGAGAATGAAAACAGAGTCTGGTTTGAAAGGGGCTTCTGAATACCACTTATGTGAATGGGTCTTAGTTGAACTAAGAAAATGACAGTCATGGTAAATAACTGTGTCTGAAGCTTAGTACTCTATGTTTTTATTTGACCAGTACGTTAAGGACCAAGTATGCAGGAGGTATTTAGTCATCCTGATATTTCCTGTGTGTCAAAGGAACTTGATGATAATTAAATGTAATTATTTAATGCAAGGTTTAAATAAATGGAAGCTTTTGGAATCAGCATTACCTCTTCAATGAAATAAACATACAAACAATAAATGAGATATATATTATTTTGTTTATAAATTCAATGAGATGCCTAGTTCTTTGAAAGTTAAATTAAATGGAGTTAATGAGAGTTTCAAGGCAGGCTTTGAACCATTATCTCTGCAAAATTCCCTAGGGAAAGGGACAAACTTAAGTTTTCACAGTCATATCTTGTTCCAAGCGTAGGTTACCCTTCCTTATTTTTCCAAATCTGTTCACATTATGCCTTTCTTTAATGGGTTTGGGGGCAAAGCAAATAACTTTACATACATCTAATTCCTTTGTTCTAAGGTCTTTGGCTATACCACCTCTGCTATGTTCCAGGTCACTTGTCTTCTACCACAAGTTCCTGTCTTGTTATTTATCTCCTAGGTCTTTCAATGTCCTCTTCATCTAACTTTAGCTTAACATCCCCATGGACTCGATGGTTAATTTTGCATATCCAAAATTTCCCCAAAAGGCTCACAGGGATATTAAAATTAATTACCTTTACACTGATATAAAATACTTCCTTTTAAAAACAGAAGCAACTACCGCCCACTGTCTGGTTATTTTAACTATTAAATATTAAGACATCAGTATAAAATATGTATTAACATTATTATTCCTATTTCACAGATGAGGAAACTGAGGTGCAGAGCTCTTTTCTGGTTTTCTATGTTCAAAAGAGAAGAGAAGGAAAACTAAAACTTGACTATTAGGATTCTAATCCTGTGTTGTCCCATCCTTCTAGAATCCCACGGAGTTTCTCTATTTTTGGTAATAAGTTACCACCATCCAAATCCATCAGATGTGAGATTATTTTTAAAACAAATGCATTCATCTTTCTTTTTTCCTGTACATTGGCAAATATTTAGAAAGTTTGAGATTCCCCCATCAGATCTTTTCCTCTGCCTGGATTCTGTTTTCAACCATGATTTATGTGTGAATACAAACACTGCAGAGCCATCCAGGGGAGTAGCACTAGGATATGTACCTTCCATTATTTTTTCTTCTTCCCCAGCAAAATGCTGTGGTGTTGCTAGAAGATCTTCATCAGAACTGGGAGGGTGGGAACACAACTGAGCAGAAGGATTCTAAAGCATTCTGACAGCTGTGCAAGCCTAGATCTCTTCGAGCAGAACATAGACAACACACAATCTTCTAACATTTGCTGTATCCCTTTGCTTCTGCTCAGGAAAACAGAAAACATAATTTAATATAGGCAAATATTAGATAAATTGGATATATAGGCTTAAGAAAAATGAGAATGTGATTTTTAAACATGTATTATTTTGATTAAAATGCAGTTTTAATTAAAAAACTTTTAAAAATAAATCCATATTTCATTTATAATTTTTGTAAAATATTGAATTTGGAATCATTTTTAAAAGTGTATCACTATATTTAAACAGTTGAGAGTTCCTTTTGGAAATCCTTTTGTCCCAAGTATACAGGTGCTAAGTGGAAAATGTTTAGGTAAATTTGGTAATAACTAATTACCTCCAATTCTTTTGTGCTTCTGCGATACTTAGCATAATAAATTTTCTCTTTAATTCTTTTACTTACTTCTCTTAGGTTTATGTTTATCTCAATTTTTCCTACAAAAACAAATTCAACAATCTTTATACGTGGCTATGGCTTTATTTGAGCCATAGGATACATTACGATTCCTAATTTTTTGCAATTTTGTTTTTTTATATGGAGTTTAGGTGCTTTATTAAATAATTTCACAACACTCCCCACTGAGGTAAGTTAGGTTAAACATAATAAAATTCTGAAGAATCAATTTGCCATCCATCCATCCATCCATCTACACATATCTATATGTACATATACTTAATTTCAATTGTTTTGTAATAGTTATTCAAATGAGTCTTCGTAACTTTCAGAAGTTTATCTAATAATATCTCAATTAATGAAATAAGGAAAAAGAAAATACAAAGTAATTCAACATTACAACAAGTATTAGAGTTACGCCATCATTTCTGAACACCAACCTAGACTCTTAAAAAATATAGACTATAAAGTATAGCTTTCTCAATATCTTAGCAGATTAACTTTCTATGAAAAGAATTTCTTTCAAAAATTCCATAGTATAACAAGGTAACTTATGTCTTCTATCTTTGGTCCTAGTATTTTTTAGTAAATCATATTATTGGTTAAGAAATATAGAAAATATCATAAAACAAATGAATAGCTCACCAAATTATCAAAAGGTTAACATTTTAATAAATATCACTTATGTTCAGAAATCAATTTTACCAGTTATTCCAAAACACCCTATATACTCCCTCAGTCACACTCTGTCTCCAGGGCATTGCTCTGCTTACTCTTACAGGAGCTACCTAGTTATTTTATAATTCATTGTTTCTGTAGTCACTGAAGTTTAGTTTTCCTCTTTCTTTCATAATACTTTCTAAACCCATAGGATCTCCCTCCGTTTCTTCACTTTTCTGAAGCTATTTATTTGTTAGGAAGACTTGTTGATCTATGCTGTAGTTTCCCACAGGCTGAACTTGGCTAACTATATTCCTGTGTAGTTTTACATGTTTCTCTGCATTTCCTGAAAGTTTGTAGTTGTACCTAGAGGCTTAATGTAACTTCAGCTAGTTTTTTTTTTTTTTTTTAGGTAAATCTGCTTCATATCTATTGTGTGTATTCATGAGGAGTCCTAGGAGATATTTAATGAATAATTGCCTATTTTGATAAAGTAGGGAGCCCTTAATTTTTAATGCCTACAACTTTTAACTCCTTAGCATTCCCAAAATGTTGACATTATAATCCAATTCAGTCATTCTTTTCTCATGTTTTCACTGAAATATTTCTATAAAGAGACATTTTCCTTCCTCTATTCATTTATTACCCAGTTCTAAGGTTCCTATACAAAAAGAAGGATGAATGTTTGATTTTTCTTTCATTTTATTTATATTCAGCTTGCATTCTGAAGATGTGTTGGCTGTAATTCTCATAGACTTTGGAACTCAAGTTCTATAAATCATCTTTATTTTTTTTTATTTTTATTTTTTTTTAAAGAGAGAGGGACAGTGAGAGAGACAGAGAAAGAGAGAAACAACTTTATTTAGTTTTTTTCACATGGCCTTCGTTGCTCCAACACTCAGTTGTGTACGTGGTGCTGGGGTTTGAACCCGGGTCCTCGTGCTTGCCAGGCAAGCGCCGAAACCGCTGAGCCACCGCTCCAGCCCCTATAAATCATCTTTAAATACCATAGCTGCACCTTACAAAAGAGATAAAATCTTATTCTAGCTTTAACCACATATCCAAATTATTAAAAATATTCTTTTGAGATATTGCATCCTGAGATATAATCTAATGCTATGTGAACTCTGCTTATTTAAAAATTCCACCTTTACCAGATGCACCTCTATCAGATTGCACCCACTTTAATCCATCTTATTTGTGGTGTTCTACTATGCTTTACACCTTCCCTCATGCTACCAATATTGATAAATAACACTCATGTTCACAAAACTTTGTACCTTTTATGCTACCAATATCAGGATTTCTTTTTCTACATTGCTCAATGAATACATTACATCAGAAACTTTAAAAACATTGTGCTTTCACTAAATTGTTTTCCTTAAATTTCCCACTTTCACTTTATATCTCAAGTGGATAAAGTTTAATTTTGAATAATTATGTGAACCATATTAATTTTTTTTTTTTGGTGGTGCCGGGGATTGAACTTATGGCTTCACGTGTGTGATGTGTGTGAGGCAATCACTCTACTACTAAGCTACATCCCCAGCCCTGGCCATATAAAACTCTTGAAAAGGCTGATTAGATCTTGCTAGTTCTATCTTGTGTAGTTAATTTTTGTAAAAGACCTGAGTCTTAGAGAAAGACAAGAACTCACAAATTATCCGAGAGTATTCAGTGTCTGTGTATAACTTCTTAGGGAAGAGAATCTAGTAGGAATTGGATTAAGTTGAATTTCAAAAGCTCGAGGCTGTAAGAAGCATGGTGTGACACACCAAGTGAGGGAAAGTATCATAGGAGAAGAGATGAGAAACAGCTGGGTAGGGAAGAGATAATGCAGTGACTATGTTGGTGAAACTTCTTTTGATGCTTAAGGCATTGGGTGTTATGCAGAGAAGATGTTCCCACTTCCATTTTAATATCACTGCAGATGCAATGACTTAGAAACATTAAGAACAGATGTGAAGAAACTTTTTAAAAGAGATAATGAAATAATCCATGTGAAAGTGTGGTAATTGTACAAATGGATTTGAAAAGAGGGGATTAAATTAATACATGAAAAACATTTAGTGTTCCTTTTCATTAGCAAAATTGAAGGGTAACTGCCGTATAACCCAAAACAGGTAATTTTCATCTGAAACAAGAGGTCTTCATATTGACTTATTCAAGATATCTCCATTCTCTCTTTCCCACCTTCACTCTCCTAACCTCCTCTCATCCATCCTCGTAGTTTGTACTTCTAAGTGTTAGTGCAATTATAATCTTGGAATTCAAAAATGCAAGTACTCATAGCATAAAATATTGTTTTGTCATTTGGGGTATACAAATAGCATGCATTAGGTAAATTATATGATACAACTTACTTTGGCATATTTTTTCTACTAAACCATATGATTAAATGTGAATACATTGTGCTTTTTCTTTTTAATCTATTCATGACAATTAGCATGACCACCATTTTAAAGAGCTTATTCAGAGCAAAAATTATTTATCTTAATCTTATTAGAAGTAAAAGCTTGTGCTAGATATTTATCTTTCCTAAGATTTATAACAGGATCAAACTACCAATAAATAATACACTTAAGAGCTATTACCATTAAGGTATTCAAAGAGAATCTGTATTGACATTATTATGAAAGTGCTGGACTTGTATCTATTTGCTTATAGAACAGGAGTTTAGGATTGTTGGCCATTTTGCCACCATACAGACACATCAAATATTAGGATAAAATTGATGGCAAGAAAAAGTAAGTTAGTAACATGATATTTCATGAGCAACTTGTGCATTTCATTTATTTGTGGTCTTTTCAGTTATAGGAGTCAATGCAAATCCTGTTTTATTTTAGGTCAGCATTCCGTTTGTAATTATGTTAACTCATATTCTTCATTTCTTTACTGTGATAATTGTCTCGATAATCATAAAAATATGGATTAATATTTTAGTCAACTTTTTTTGCCTCTATGACCAAAACATCTGAGAAGAATAATTTTAAGGAAGAAAACTTTATTTAGGCTAATGGTTCAGATTTCTCAGTCCATAGTTGGCTGACTCCATTTCTCAGGGCCTAAGGTCAGGCAGAATATTGTGGTGCAAGTATGTGGCAGAGGAAAGCAGCTGGAAATAATGGCACCAGGAAGCAGAGAGAGTCCCACTTACCTACGTCAAAATATATGACTCATAGGCACACTCCCAGGGATCCACCTCTTGTAGTCATATCCTGTCCACCTAAAGTTACCAGTTAATGAGGCACTGATTAGGTTGAAGCTCTCATAATCCAATCATTTTACCTCTAAATTTTCTTGTATTGTCTCGTAAAGGAGCTTTTAGGGGACACCTAACATCTAAACCATAACAATTATATCCATAAGTATGTCTGTTTTTGCACAGCATGTATAAAACAGGAAGACCACCAAGACACACATTCCTATCATAATCTTTTATAAATCCCAGTTTAATTTATTTTTAAATTATAATATCTTTTCTAGTCAATTTGTCAGTGTCATCTATCTTCGACTCATCAACATTAGACATCTTTGACTCTGAATATCTGTTATGATTCAAATTATTTAGTGACACATCATTGGCTTCAAATTATCTGTTTAAGTTTCTCTTTGTTAACACATTACCTTTAGAGTTTTCCATGTAAAACAAAAAATTAGCATAGATACACTTCTCATTTCATTTTCTTATTTCTTTCATCTATGCCATTAAATTATGTTTCAAATATATGCTATTTCTATTCTTTGGAGATTTTCTTCCCCTGTAATTATGTCTTCAGTGCACTTTGCCTATTGATTAATTGAATTTTAAAAGCCACTTAATATAAGTATGCAAATATTTTCCATTATACTATAAGTACTACACTTCCATACACAGTGAATGAAGAACTGTATCCCTAAACTTGAAGAGCAATTCAAAAGAAAACTTTTAATGCATCTATTGGAGATCCAATCTTCATTCAATTGTTAAGAATCATACCATATTTCATATGTTTTCTATTAATGCCATAACTTTTTTGCTGTTATTCTGTTTTTCTTAGCTTTACTTTTTCATTCTGTCATTTTCATTGTTGATAGAATCAAAAGAGCCGGCCTCTTAATGAAATATGTGTTGAATATATTCCATTTTGTCATTATTTACTATTCATGAAGCTTTCCAACTTCCTATTTTAGTTTAAACAAGAAATTTTCTGGAACCGTGTGGAGCTACCCTGTTCAGATGACTTCTCATTGGAATAATAGGTTCCATACCACTATTTCACTTACTTTAAGATTTTTCCCTTAGGATATTTCTTCAATATATCATGGAATATATTTGAGTATGTATGTATGTGTGTATTTTAAAAGAGAAGAGGGGCAGTGAGAGAGATAGATTGAGAAAGAGAGAAACAATTTTATTTAGTTTTTTATGTGACTATATTGCTCAGAGAGACATCATTGTGTACATGGTATTGGGGTTTGATTTCATGTACTCTCGCAGATCAGGCAAGCGCCTAGCCTCTGCTCCAACCCCTTTAGTACGCATTTGTTTAAGACTTTATAGATAACAAGATTTAGTTCCTGAACATATTGAAATTTATTTAATTCTCACTCCAACTTAACCTACCTTTAAATATTATTCTTTCGGTCTTTGGATATTTTATACTATGTCTTCCAAATCTGGACTTTCCAATGCTGATTTGAAGTCCATGGCCCTTTATATTTTAGATGACCTAGTTCACAAAGAGTAAATGCTAGTTCATTTTTGTTTTGCTATATTAGTAGGCTTTAAAAGTCATTTATATAATATTAAAATTTTTACCAAAATGTGAATAGGCATTAATTTTTCATTAATTTATCCCAGTCAGTAAGTATTGAGTCTTTCAGTCTGGTAATGAATAATCTTTTCATTTGATTGTTTGTGTTTGGTTTTTGTATTGATTTGCTGCTGATGCAACTGCTGTAACTTGAGAGTCAGTTTTTGGACTTTTTTTTTTTTTGAGAAGAAGGAGGAGGAGGAGGAACAAAGAAGAGGAAGAAGGAGGAGGTGAATTAGCTTTCCTGAAATTCCCAAAAAGTGGATGCTGGACATCTACTACTAATTTCTTTTCTGACACTGAAGTTTCTCTATTTTTAACCATTAAAGTAATTATTATAAATTTATCTTTTTCCCTGTTCTGAGAGATCTCTCTATAATTCCCTGCTTTGAATATCTCTCCCAGGTTACTTTTTTGGTCTGATGAAGTATATCTTTTACCTTTCAGATGTAAAAACATTATATCTTAACATTAAACAACATCTTTGACTAATCACATTTTAATTTTTTATCAACACCGTATCTGTTCTGTTGTGCACTCCTTTTCCTTAGAAGCATTTATTTTCATCTTATATCAAATAATCATGTTCTAGTGCTGTCACTCATTAGACCTATTTATCTTCATTTTTCTCTTCTGCACATGTTATATTTTCCCTATTAATAGTCAGCACTCTTTTGTAGCCATTTATATCTGAAAACAGGCCCAGGCTGGCTGGAAGAAGAGGTTCTATAGGGTTTTAGTTTTATTTCCTAACACTTTTCTTTCCTGCAAAGGAAAATTAAAAGTGATTTTTCAGTTAAGGGGGGGGTGTCTGCATAATTTATTTTTAGAAAATGAAATAAGGGAAAGAGGAAGGCAGACAGGCAGGTTGGGACATGTTCCTCCTCCAGCATCACAAACCAGAAGCAACATCGGATAGGAGACAAGTGCATTTGCTGTCACTAAGTCAATTCATTAAAAATTCTGGCTCTGTTGCTTATTAAGTTCTATGACGTTGTACTAGTTACTGTATCTTTTTGTGCCTCACTCCTGTGACATCCAAATAACAGAATCTTCAATGCTAGGTTGTTGTAAGTCACATAAATGACTTTTAGAACAATATCTGGTACATAGTAAGTGCTTGACAACTATGATTTTTAAAAGTGAAATATAGTAAGGAATTTTATTTTAGTATATGTTTTCCTGGGAATAACTGTGGGTTGTTTATATATATATATATATATATATATATATATATATATATATATATATTTTTTTTTTTAAAGAAATGGGGGCAGTGAGAGAGAGAGAGAGAAAGAGAGAAGCAATTTTTATTTAGTTTTTCATGTGACTTCCGTTCCTCTGAGATTTTGTTGTTTACGTGGGGGCTGGGGTTTGAAATTGCTTACTTGTGCATGCCAGGCAAGCACCATAACTGTCGAGCCACTACTCCAGGCCAGGGTTGTTATATTTTTGTCTGTCGTAGAATTCTGAAACAAAGTGAATCCCTATACTGTTTCTCCTGAAGGCACACCCATTCCAAACCTTCTGGGGAAGATCTATACTTTCCCCAGAATTATTTCCAGGCTTAGTTTTAAATACCACTGTTGTTTGCCCTTTATGGTGGTGGTGAAAGTGGGGAAGAACAGGGAAAGAAGGGCTGAATTCCCAACTATGTGTTTTAACAGTGATAATTATGGATAGCCAAAACTATTTCCAGTCCCTCTGAACTTTATAGTTTGAATTTCTATACACCAATCTTTGAGTTTTTCCAGGGCTTAGGATGAAAGTGTGACTTCAACATTTGCTCAAAACCTCCCCTAATTTTATTTTAGACCACATGATCAATGCAAATCCATCTACTTTCCTTATTCCACACACTAGATGTAATACACACTTCAGAGGTCTCATTGTTTCTCCATTCCTTGGGTTCATTTGTCTCTCCAGTGTTTTGCTGCTATTTTGAAAATGAACTAACTCTCAATTTTTTCACCTTGGAATTTTCATATTGGCTGCTGCACCAGGTAAACTCCTTAGTTCATCTTTATCTATCTAAATGTGTTTATATATATTAAATCTTTGTTCTTAGTTTTCTGAATGTTTTAGTTTGCATTATTGTATGTTAAAACAAATATTAGCTTTTCAATTTCCCAATTATGCTATTAAATAAACTCTATGTATTTTAATATCTATATGTGTGACTACACATGCTAATATCATTTAATAAGTCAACACAATTCTTTGTGTTATTTAAAAATTTTGAATGGAATTCACTTTCACCAGGGCAAACCTAACTTAATGCAAGTTCCAATTTTGATGTTATTAAATTTTAAAGGCATTTTTCCGTGTAACACCTCACAAACATTAAGGATTTAGATTGGTTTTATTTTCTCTTAGAAATAAAATTTTTCTACTTTGAGAACAATGCATTCATTCATGGACCACATTAACAAGTCAATAATTTATGGCCCTTGTTTACACATAATATATTAAACAGATGCAATGTAAAATTTTTACTATGAACAGAGAAATTAATATCTTATGATTAATACAATCCTGAAAAATCAAAATGATATAACATTTTCAGCTTTAAGGTCAAGGTCATGGCTCAAGTAAGGGAATAGTTGTACCTGCAAATGGAAAGGACCATTTAATCAGAAAATCTAGAATATTTTTTCAGTCTTCTACCTTATTGTGTCGTTTTCAAGTGAAACTTTCAGTGTGAATGAGCTAGCAATGAGGAGAAATCAAGGCTCTGTGATATGACAGGGATCCTGAAGGCTGTAAATAATGGCAGTGCTCCAATTTTTGAAATTGTTTCATTTAAAATCTAAGCACTGGATTTCCATGCAATGTTATAAGATTTTCAGCCTTTTTGATTCAATTTATAGGAAGCTTTCTATGAAGTATAAATTATTTTTGGAAATTCTACATTCTGTAGCATTTTAAACAAATGCATTTTATACCAAACTTCTACACAGAATGGAGGGGAATTTCTGAATACACAGTCATGTCCAATTCATGGACCAGTGTTACATTTTGTGGGTTCAGTTGGTTTCTTTTAGCAAAAAAAATCATCAAAACCGTTGTAGGTATAATTGACATTTTCAACTAGCAGTTTTTCCAATAAAATGACTACTCAGATGTACAATGAAATAAAATAATCGCTAGGAAAGCATGAAGTGCACATCCTGAGGTTGTACCTGTTTCACTTTCCCATGTGTTAACAGATAAGAAGTCAATTTGAAAAGTCATAATTTGTTTCATCATCTGCTTTTGTTTTCCCTTACATATATAGATGTAATAAAATCAAGCAGCCATGTCCTAACAAGAGAAAACTAATATACTTTAACTTACATGGATTATACTTGACCCAGGATTTAACTTGTTTTATTGCTTTGGAAATTTACCTGTTACTTTTTCTCACTTCTTTGCATTGACAATATAATTACAAGATACATGGGGGAAGGGGATGCTGGCATGTGGATGATGAATGTGTTCCCAATTCATTCTGCTTGTTAGGAGTCTTTGGTGACAAAACACTTGGAAAGTGTTTCATGATCACAAAATTTGACACTAAGTGGCATTTATACCGACTATTCTTGTATATTTGGTCATTCCTGTGCTGATTTCTGTTTCCCTTCAGGACTCTGGAGGAAATCACCTCTTCTACTCAAAGAGCTTCATTCACATTCACTGTACATTAGTACAGTGATTAGCAGGACCTCAAATTACCAGAGTTTCACTGGTCAGGTGAAACATTATCTTTCATTATTATACTTTACAAGCTGACTGAATTAAGTTAAACCTGCACATCATTTTTCTTTCTGGAAATTAAAAAGATTTACACTCACTGTTTTGAACAAGTACATTTTTGCTTGAAGCTGTCAAAACAAGCTGTCATTTCAATTATCTAGGGTATCTATTAGTCAATTTTTAATAAACTTCCAACTACGTGTTCCTGCTTTTTAATGAATGGCATCCCTTGCACACCTTTTAAACATGTGCTCTGTGGCCCCTACAGAATTCTGAAATTAGGTAGAAAATATCAAATTATTTTATTGCAAAACACTTCACATTTTTCTGAATTGCATGAAATACATTCCTTTCTAGCAGTTGTATTTCATTTAAAATTCCTCCTCCTTACCAATCATAGCAGCAACAATAGAGTTGCAAAATTGACAAACTTGAAATACAGGTATCTTTTTCAATGGAGCAATATGTAAACAACTTGTTTCACACATATAGTTTTGAATTTATATACAAGGTATGACTCTGCATTCCATCCTGAAACTCCTGAAAAATTATAAACATAGATCATTTTTTCTCTATTATTACCAATAAGTACATTAATATTATTTATAAAATTTTTCTCATTAAATTTTTCACTAAAGTAATAACAATCATATTCAGTTCCTCAAAGTCTCTAAGTATACCTCTTTTCCTCTTTAGAAATTAGGGAGCTGAGTCCCAGTGTGCTTGGCTGGTTGACAACAGTAGTAGGTAGATGGCTTACAATTCTTGATTCACTAATACAAGGGTTAGTCCACATCTATGTCTTGGCCCTCTTTGGTAAGCTGTATTTATCCCTAGAATGTCATCCTTACTCTTGCTGTGCTCCTGTTCTTCTGTTGAAGCCATTCTTGAATTCAATTTTCTACAACTATCATGTAGTTACTCCTAAACTAGTAGTGGGCACTTTTTATTTAAAGAGAGAGAGAGAGGGACAGTGAGAGAGAGAAAAAGAAAGATCAGTTTTATTTAGTTTTTCATGTTGTTTTCATTGCTCTGACACTTAATTGTGTACATGATGCTAGGGATCGAACCCAGGTCCTCGTGTATGTCACGCAAGTGCCATAACCGCTGAGTCACTACTCCAGCCCTATTCAACAACTCTTTAAAATATTGAGCTTGTCCCCATAATGTGTCATATTGTTGAACTACCACTTTGTTCACTCTTAGCATTTTCTAAATTTACCACATTTCGTTTTCTTCTTTTTAATACATTTTTCCTTCATAATTCTACCTTCTCCCCTAGAAAATAAAATTCTGTTGAAAGTTGTAGACCCTGTTTTGATCATCTGGTTATTCATCATAAACCTTAGCATACTTAATGAGTACATTATTATATAACAATGTAGATTGTCTACTCCAAGTTATATAGTTGTAATCTATTGCCAGAAGTCAATTTTTGAGGTATGGGCTGAGTTATTTAACTTTTCTTTGTTTTTCTTTTCTGATTAGTAAATTTAATAATAACAGTATTCATCTATCAGGTTTGTGTTCATCTTTAGGTGCATAATGAAGACTAAATTACCTAGTATATCTATATATTAAGACTAAATTACCTAGTAAATCATCACAGAAAAGAGATTAATAGATAATATTGATTGCTATTACAACATGAAAGTATTTCAGAAGCTCCAAACAACTCTTTAAATATAATGGAAATATGTATGACCATTAGTATTATTTTTCACTAAATAAATAATTCACAGATTTCTATCAAATAGTCAAAGGTACCCACGAACCTAAAATTGGCTAAGGGCTAATTTTACAAGTAGTAGTAATATTCATACCTAGGCAGAAGAAAGAGCATTCCCAAGATTAGTCAACTGGGAATAGAGACCTAGCTTCTAGTGCAGGTGGTAAGGTCATAGCAACCTAGTTACATTAGGAAAAGAGGCAGCATTGCAGGCTTCAGCCATGTACCCACTATACCAGAAATACTGACAACTTTGGAGATTCAGTTCTTGAGCTTATGCTGGAATTGATACCTGGTGGGTTTTCTGCCTAGCACCTATTGTAACTGCCTTGCACTGATTCCATTACCATTCTGATTGACCACCCCATTTTTCTTTTGATATTTGCCTCTTTTCCATTGAAAACTTCTCCAGGGCTTGTAATCATGGCAAGTTTTTATTCTTTTAATTAAGGGTCAGGTATTTCATCCTCTCAGTCATTTAGAAATTCCCTATTTCCAATGAAAATGTTGACCAGAATATTGAATAATTGAAAATGTATGCATTTTCTACTGCTTCATTGATGATCTGAAATGAATTCCTAACTGCTTTGATTTATACTGCAGAGTGCTTTTAAGTGTTTGTTTGAACATCTGTCCAACCACTTTACCAATTCTATGTCTATAACTGCCAACACTGATCTTCCAAAAAGTCTAATGTCTGTTTAAGTAAACCAGAGTTAATCTCTAAGACTCGTTTCCAAAGGCTCCATACTGCTACATTCAATACCTATCACCGCCCACATCTGCGGCAGGGGACATATTTAGGTTCCAATCTGAAGACAGCTAGGAAAGATTCAAAGATTATACATAAGTGAGCTAAGGCTCAGGGAAGAGACTGTGTAAGAGGCTGGACCTTGATCAAAAGACCAAGACCGACCCACTTATCAGATAAAGGAAACACTGAAGGTATGAGGGGAAGCTGTGGTGATAAGACCACCAAGGGACCTTCAAATTTTCTCTTGATACCAAAATAACAACTTTACGGTAATACACACAAACTCAGATAGTCACCTCTACCACCACAAACTGACCTTAAAAGATTGCTTAACAATCTGCCAAGCCTGTATGGAGATTCCAGTTTTCAAAATTCATCATCATTTCTTATTATCACTTTTTAAAAAAAATTATAGCTATCCTTATAAGTGTGACTTGGTATTTCACGGTAGTTTTGATTCGCATTTCCCAAATGATGAAGAATACTGATCATATTTTCATGTGCTTATTCACCTTTTATATACATTCCATAAAGAATCACCATTTCTATACATCCTGTAAAAATATTTATTTAGATCATTTCCCATCTTTAATTGTTTAGTTTATTTTCTTATTATTGATTTTTACTGGTTTCTATACATTTTGTATACAAATCACTTACCAAAAAAATAATTTGAAAATGTTTTCCCCATTCTGTGAATTGCCTTTATTTTTTATAGTGTTATTATCATTGTATCATAGAAACCACTGACTAACTTGGGATTTGCAAAAATGTTCTTATACTTTCCTTGAACATTTTATAATTTTATCCTTAAATATGGGTTTTATGCATTTTGGGGTGTGTCTTCTTTGAAGAATGGTCTCTGATTATTTCTTTTGCATGTGAGTATCTGGTTGTCTCAGAGCTATTTGAATAAGATTATTTTTTCACCACTGAATTCTCTGGCAACATTGCCAACAGTTAATTGACTATAAGCATAAGACATTTAAATTATATCACTTCTTGGCTTTTGGCTAAAATCAAATATGGATTCTAAATTTTATTTCATTGATGTGTACATCTACCATTATGTAAGAATAACATTCCTATGATCACTGCAGCTTTTTTTGAATTGAAGAAATGTGAGTCCTCTAACTACTTTTTTCTTTTTCCCTATGTTGCTTAAGATATTCTGAGTGCTTTGCATTACATATGAATTTCAAGATCATCCAGTCAAGCTATGCTGAAATGGCAGCTGGGGGTTGTGTTGAACCTTTGGATGAATGAAAGGTGTTACTCTATTAACAACATTAATTCTTCTGATTCATAAGCACAGATATTCCATAAAATTTTTCCTCTTTTAGTTGTGTGACTTATAGATAACAGCTACCTGGAATTTTCCAATCTATTATGATTTGAAATCAACTTGGCCTCTAATAGACTTATTCAGAACACTGAAATTGTTATTTAAGATATTAGTAGCTAGAATTTTATCATCATATTTTGTGTGATATTTTAGCATATTTCCATTTCTCCTTTATGCAGCCCTGCTTCACTATTGAATTGATAAAGTTTTCTTTATCCCTTTTATCATTCTCAGATGTTATAGATAGTATATATTTCCTGTCCCACAATCACGCTTATTATATACCTCAACAACAGTTGTGTGTATTCTTCATGAATTTTCTATAAATATATAAATATAATTTGTTTTATACAAATTTAATCAAACAATACATAATACTATGCAATCAGCTCTTTAATTTAAAAACTCTCTCAATGTAATTCCAGATGTTTATCCATGATAATAAATAGAAGTATTGCTTTCTTCTATTAATTTCTTGCATGATATCCCATATTGTGGATGTTCCATAACTTATTCTTACTAAATTTTTATATTTAAGAAATTAACATGTATACTTAAGAAATCTTCAAATAGTACCAAAAACAGAAAATGTCAATATAAGGCTGAAGCAAAAAGACATATTCATATGACAATTTAGAAAGTCCTTTATTATGTGATTGCTATTTATCTGTGTAACCAAGGTCAATTACAATGTAAATTTATGCTATAAATTTATGCTATGCTATAAATTCTTCTCATGTAGTTTACTTTTCCCCTTACCTGTTTATTGGCTATGTTTTCCTGTTCCAGTTTCTGAAACTCTTCATCAGTCAGTTCCTTAGAAACCACTTATAATATCTTGTTGATATGATCCTCATACACTCCCAAGTTATATTTGTTTACCATTTCAACCATAGATTATTGTTTTCTGCAACATCCTCATCCTTAGAAAATTGTTTGAAATAATGGATGAACTTTTTGAGTGTATCCTTTAGATGCCATTCATAGAGTCCTTGGAGACATTACCCTAAGTAAGCCCCAACAAGATTCTTGATACAGTAACTGATACTGTGATTCTTACAGAATTGCACCAGCATGTTCAGTTGCAGAGACAGCATAGGCAAAGCCCTTTCTCAAGTAGTAGACCTTAAAAGCTGCTACAGCTCCTTGATCCATTAGTTATCAAAAGCACAATGTTTGGAGGGAGAAATACACTTTGGTATTGGGATGAAGGAAACCAATGAAAGGAGGATGTGCAGGGCCATGATCAACACAAGCAATGTCCTGGAAAGCATGTTATTCATGAAACAGTACTTCTTCATTTTTCTAGCATAGTAATTCAGGAGGGCATTTGGAAGAGGGGTTGGGTCATCCATGACTTCTTGTGGCTTTCTGTGTGCTCACTGATACACTTGAAGGCCCAAATGTTATCAGTATTCTAGATCACAGAGTGTTTCAATTTGTAGCCTACACACTGTTCCCCCCCCAAAAAAAATCATGTCTTTTCCTTAAACCCTTTTTGCCTTTAAACCTGGCATTGACTTGACCTCCTTTTGGATGAAAGACTGTCAAGACATCTATTTTTCAGAGTAGGGGTATTTCATCCAAAACAAAAAAATTCTCCAGTAAATATTTTCCCTCCACAAGTGGCTCATCTAGAATTTACAAAAATTCCTCAACTGCCTTTACATCAGTGCTTCAAGATTTACTCCTCATTTCTGCCTTATGTAATGAAGAACCATTCTTGAATCATTTAATCCACCCAGAACTAGAAATAAATTCAGCAATACAGTCAGATCCAGCTTTTCTTTAAACATCGAAACCTTTGTGTTCTGGATGTGACTGCCATGGTCTTGACAAGTGTGCCCTTCTGTGTCTTCTTTAATCCCAGGCATGAGAAGTTTCTCCATGTCTGATTTACCTGCTTTCTAAATTTTTGCTAATCTTGTTTTTTTCATTGAATGGGATGCTTGAACAGCTCTGACACTTGTTCTTTTTCCTCACCATTGTAGCTGTGATGGACTAGGCCATGTCTTCATAACTAGCAATAACCATCACTGATTTTCCACCTTTATCTTTTATCACTTTTAATCTTGTTTCCAGGTCAGTCACTCAATGTGGTCGTTTAATGGCCACATTAACAATGGCTTTTGCATACTTAGAGGTCATAATGAATAAAACAACATGAGAGTAAATCAAGCACAAGACAAGAGAAAATGATAAGATCAAGAGAGTATGTTAAACAGCTATATAGGCTGCTGCCAGCCTAATATGGTGCACTGCTTTATAGTAATCTTATTTTTATTAGGTAAATAGAACAATTGCACTCTAACACCATGATATAACATAGTGTAGGATAGGCATAAGCTAATAACATAGTCATTTATTTTCATTATAAAGTATTATGATCTGTTAATAATTGTATGCTAAGTTTTAGGACTTACAGCTTACAGCTCACCATAGTTTTCTTCCTTTTTTTTTTTTTCATCAGCATTACCACAAACCTAGGGCACTGCACTGCACTATCATGTTATAATCCCTATGACATCACTGGGGAATTGGAATATTTCAGCTTCATTATAATCTCACAGGACCACCATCATACAAGCTTTTTGCTGTTGACTGAAATATTAGGAGTGCATGACATTCAGAATCCACAGATGATTACACATAATCCCATGTCACAAGTGACTAGGTATGCTGTTCAACAGAAATATAACATGATGCATAAATTCAAGACACTTTTTTATACTTCATAGTGTATACATAAAAAAGAAAAAGTGTATTTAATTTTGACATTTTATTTAACCCAGTACTTCAAAATGTTCTTTTTCTAGTTAATCATAATTTTAAAATAATTAACAATTTAGTTTACATTTTTATATAAAATTCTTAGTATTCTATATGTATAAAACAACTTATTTCCAATTAGTCATATTTCTGCCAAAACAAATCCTAGTGATAAGTAGAACTAATGATTATGTTTCAAGCCTTGGACAAAAATGAAAGTCCAGTCTCGGTTCAATAATGACAAATTTATGTAAGGCTAAGAATTCCCAGGAAAACAATCAGCCCTGGTGAGACTAGTATGTCAAAATAGGGTATTGCTAACATTTATCTGCATGTTAAATAAGGAGGTTGATCTACATAAGGATGATTATATCATCTTGTATTGCTCTTGTTGAAAAAGTGATAATAAATGAATAAAACATTTCTGTGAGTATCTTGAAATGATTTGTATCATTATAATTTTTAAGAGGAAGAATGGAAATTTGTTCATGATCCTGAGTAATATTTGGGATAAAAGGTCAGTCTAAAAACATTCTGTGAAGCCAGTATTAAAATCAAGAATAAATGCATGGGATGCAATTAAAAAAAAAAGCTTTTGCACAGCTAAGGACTTAGTCAAGAGTCTCAAGAGAGAACCTACAGAATGGGAGAAAAGTTTTGCCTGCTATACCTCTGACAGAGGGCTAATATGCAAATATACAAAGAACTCAAAAAGTTAAATACCAAAACCACAAATAACCCAATTAATAAATGGGCTATGGAACTAAAAAGAAGCTTCTCAGTGGAGGAAGTCCAAAAAGCCCATAAACATATGAGAAAATGCTCTATCTACATCACTAGCAATAAGAGAAATGCTAATCGAAACTTCACTGAGATTCCACTTCACTCCTGTCAGAGTGGCAAAAATGAAGAATACAAGCAATGACAGGTGCTGGAGGGGCTGTGGGAAAAGAGGAACAGTGTTACATTGCTGGTGGGACTGCAACTGGTACAGCCACTCTGGAAAGCAGTGTGGAGACTCCTCAAAAAATTAGGGCTGGAAACATTATCAAACATTCAAGAACCAATGTATATATACTTAGTTATCCAGGGCTAATGCTATATCATGGATGTCCAGCTTGGGTTCCCCCTGTTGCTGTTTCCCCCAGAAGAACACCTGAGTTAAATGGAAATCTCATGTAGGACAGAGATCTCCTTCTGAGATGATTCCCCCCATATTCCCACCCTTCAGTCTCCTAGGATTTCTTCCTCAATTGTATCTCTATATCCATCTAATAAATAAATAAATAAATAAATAATTTGATATTAAAAAAATAGGGCTGTAACTGCCTTATGACCCACCTATCCCACTCCTGGGTGTCTTCCCAAAAGAACTACAATCGGCTTACTATACAGATACAGCTTCATCAATGTTTATAGCAGCTCAATTTACTATAGCTAAATTATGGATCCAAAATTTGCAGCCAAATGGTTGGAGATGGAAAAAATTTTGCTAAGTGAAGTATCCCAAACTTAGAGATTCAAGGGCTGAATGTTTTCTCTCATTTGTGGAAACTAGAATATAAGCAAATTCAGTACGTGAGATGGCTAACCTAACAATTACCTCAACATATATAAATTCTTACATGATCATGGGGAACTGTGCTTAGGTTCCTGGGGGATGTAGGAAGGGGAGTAGGGAGGGGGGAAGGGAGTAGGAAGGATATCAAGATGACCAGAGGGAGGTAGTATGGGGGAACCTAACCTGAGGGGAACCTCTGACTTCCACGAGAAGTCCAATTAACTTGGGTCTTAAGTAAAGTGAAACATGGAAACATGGGGAACCGAAAGAGGGGAAACCATGGTCTGGCACCAATATTGGCTTGTCCTGTCATTATGCTTTTGTTCTTGATTGTTTGGTGATAAAGCCCTCTTAGTTGTAAGAACATGTTTATTGAATAAAAATTTTAAAAATAAAATAAAATTTACAAAAAAGCTAAATTAAAAAGAAAGGATGAAACAAAGGTGGGGGGTAAGGGAGAGAGAGAGAGAAAGAGGAAAAGAAAACTACAGACCAATATCTTTGATGAACATAGATGCAAAATTCCTCAAGAAGATACTAGCAAATGGAATACAACACCATATTCAAAAGAATATTCAGCATGATCAAGTGTGATTCATCCCAGGTGTACAAGGATAGTTCAGCATACACAAATCAATGAACGTAATAAACCACATTAACAGAATTAAGGGGGAAAACCCATATGATCATCCTGATAGACACCCAGATAAGGTGTAATGTTATACAGCCTAATACGTTTTTAGAGATATTGTGGAGAAGGGAAGGGAGGGATACGGGTGGGAAATTGGGGGTGGGTACTCCTGGAGGTAAATCTAGTATTCAGAAACTGTACACATTTTATATTATTTTGTTAAAAATTTGTATAGTTGTTAAAAAATAAAAATTAAAATTAAAAAAACTATAAAACTCACAAAAGAAAAAAATTAATATCCCTTCATGATAAATATGCTGAATAAATTAGGTATAGAAAGAACATAACTCAGCACAGTAAAGGCCTTTTATGACAGTAGCTACCATAACAATGAATGAGAAAAAGTTAAAAACTCAATAAGATCTGGATCAATTTTGATGATTTCTACATGTGAAGCCTGTTTTGTGTATTTATTTATCAGGACTTAAAAGCAGCATTGTGACCCTAACTCTTTCTCCCATTTGACTAATTATTTGCAGGCAGATTTAACTTTCTCCAGTACTGATCTCATTAAAGTACAACTGGAATTTTTTACAGTAAATTATGCTCCCAAAACTACACTATTTATACTAATTTCTATATTCAACAGATATGGATCAGTTGCCACAAATACTGGTATGTACAGGAATTAATGCTTTGGAATGAGAAGAATTTCCTTGACTAATAGAAAACAGGAACAGCATTTACCATTTCTTGATGTTTCCATCAAACAGCAGAGGGAACATAACATTCAGTAGCAGTCATTGTAGTAATATTATATCAGCAGCCTAACCTTTGTTGCTTTTAGAAACAAGTGTATAGAATTTTTACTGTATATTTCATTTACGAATATAAGCAACATTTGTCCTTTAATATTTTTCCTAACTAATCTGCACATAACCCCCTGACTTAAATCCTTCAGGGTTTTTTTCTTGTTGTTATTTGTTTGTTTGTTTTTGGTGTTAGGAATTGAACCCAATGTTACTGTACCACTGAGCTACATTCTTAATCTTTTATCTTTTATGTTGAGACAGCCTCTTGAGTCACTGGAATTACAAGATTACGAGTGTGCACCAATGCACCTGGCTCCTTTGGGTTTTTTCTTTAGCTGCTGTCCTGACTGAAACCCTTTGGTTACTCTTAACTAGCTGCTAGGTTTCTCAGGACTGAGAGTAGTAATTCAGGCATTTTTCGTCCCATCCTCAGCCCTTCTTCTTTCCTCTGCATTACAGAAACCCTCCTCATCCTAGAAGAAGGGACATGGCAGCCAACCACTGCTAAGTTCACATTCATGTCCTCCTCCCACCTGAGACAGAAATTAATGTAGGTACCTTCTAATTCCTTCATTCATGAACCCCAGGAGAAATTTTTTTTATTAGACCAGAGTAATGAGGTAAACAAAATAATTAAATCATTGAAGATTTTTGGAGTAATGAAGCAACATTTTCTACATTCAAAAGATATTTTGGCAGAAGCATAAAATAGAAGATTTAAAATAAATGAAAAAAGAAAGAAAACAATTTGCTTCTACCACACGTAGAAAATTAGGATTTATATATGTCCTTATATATTTAAGAATTTTGCTGCATGAAATGATCCAGAGCAGCGTCTTTAGTTCATGACTGACGTATCACAGGCAACTTAATGTATCATGAGCAATTGTCTTTCAATATGCCTCCTTTCTGTAATTGACAGAACAGGTACCCCTCATTCATGTCAGGCATCTAAGAGTCATTATACAGGGTCTGTCTCTTCTATCAGCTGCCAATATGGGTCGCCAGTCTTCTAAATTCTAGCAATTAAATGTGCCTTAAAGTTATCTATTTCCTCTCCTATCAACACCGTGCTTTTTAAGTCTGCATCTCTCTTGCATACGCAACACCTTCATTTGTGGTTTCCAACATTCTGTTCTAGATGCCCTACAATGTAGACTCTACAATGCATCTTGAGATATATAAAAGAGCATCTATGATCATTTTACTTGCCATTGGTCCAATGACTTCCTTTTGTTTATAACTATTAAAGTTTCAAAGATTAAGGATTTAAGAATTAAGATTCATGTTCCTAACAAGTTCTTAAGGCTGTGAGTGGTTGGGCGTTGGCCACCTATGCAGCCTCCTTTCTCAGAATTTCTTTAGAAATATATACTGAAAAACAAACAAACAAACAAAAAAACAGAATAATAGTTCTATTGGTTTTTCTTGCTTAACTGATGATATTCTTTAGGTACAGAATATTCTTACACATATCTCATTTCTATTTATTCTTTTGTCTCCATTAGCCCTTCATTTCTAACTTTACCTGTCCACCCTAATGAGGTCTGCTCAGATGTTAAACATTTCTATGGTATAGTACATTTCATTTGTTTAGAACACTTGTCATTGTTTATTTAATGTCTCTAAATTCTGTGATGGAAAAAAAAAACTTCATGTCCTTTTCTTCCCTGTATTCACAAACCTTCTATGAATGCTCCACCCTCAGAAGTTATTAAAGAACACTCGTGGAGTATATGCATGGATGGATGAGTGAATGATCACAATACAGTAACTGTTTGTTTACAGGACTATCGCACATCATGCCTCCTTCAATAGCAGGTTTTGAAGCTTTGTATCTCAGTACTTAGGGCAATGCATGTTTTATAGTAAACTAAAAAACCTTGATTAAAAGGAGAATGAAAGAATATGGTGACTGCTGTGTCAGGCAATTTCAGCCCATTCTATTTATTCACCTTTCTTTCTGGAGAGTTCTCTTCAAGGACATTAAATCACTGGATTACCAATATTTCATTTTTCAGCATGAATTCAGATGACCAGACTGACAGCCTCAGCCAAAATCCTGAATGGAACCCTTGCGTTAATCTATGATAGAAGTGACAAGCATGGACTCTGTGTTCTGCTAGAATCCAAGTCTGTGAATCCTTTCGTGACATGACTAGTTTTCTAGACTAGTCTAGTTTTCTAGACTAACGAGAATTCCAAATCCCATATTCACCTTTTCTAACTTATTAGCTGTTCTGCAGAGCACTATGAGGTTCACCCCTATTTCCAAACCTACACAGGAGAGGCTGATAGGTGACAATGGGCAATGAAGGTATTACCTTGATGAGCAGCTCAAACCTCCTGTCTTGACACGTAGCCATCATGAAGCCTCTACCATTAGTACCTTAATCACTTCTCTGTCTTCACAAAGGTTAACCCTGTCATTTCTCAAATATTCTCTCATGCCTTTATTAAACACTTGAAGTGTAACAGTCCAAATGCATTAATTACTAGAGATAAAGTAAAAAACAAGATATGGTCCTTGTGGACTATATTATTGGCCCTTCTTGGAATACATTCATCATGAATCAACACCCTATGGATGCCTCTGGATCATACTCATTTGTGGATAGAGGGTTAAGAAGAAATGCTAGATCAACTGGTGCTATTGAAACATTCCTTATATAATAGAGAGAAAATGCTGATGGCTTAATTTTTTAACCACCACAGAGAGCTTAAATCAATTTCATCATAGAAAAAAAAAGTAAAAATCTTAGAAAAAAAGTAATTCAAAGTTTTATTTGTAAAAAAGGAAAAAAAATGAAGAATGAAGGGAGAGATTGTACAAAGTATTTGTAAAATGCACAACTGTTGTATTGCACATGTAATGAATCATAAAATCCTATGTAATTATACAAAATGAGTTATCAGACTTTTGTGCTGTACTTGGTTTCTGCTTTCTCAGATGGTGTCTATTTATTCCTTGGCTGAACTTGGCTTCTGGATGGTACGTATATCGTCCCCATGGTGTCTGGTGGCCTTCTCTAAGATCTCTTCACTTTTCACTTTCCAGATATCCAAGCGATGTTATTTCAACCACATATCAGGTATTACATTTTTCTTTAAATAAACTTTTTTTTCTCTCTCTCTCAGTTAATCACACAATGTACCAAATAATGTCATGGCCAATGTCTACACAATTCTTTAGTGTATAGTTTCCTAGGACTGCCATCAAAACGTTCCTCAAACTCATAAAACCAAAGTTCATTCTCACATAGTTCTGGAAGCTGGAAATCTATAATCAAGGTATTGGCAGGAACATACTCTTATGCAAGGTTCAGGGAAAAATCCTTCATTGACTCTTTCAACCTTCATTGGCCCAAAGCATTCCTTGGTTTGTAGCAGCATAACTCTAGCCAGCATCTGTCTCCATCTCCTTCCCTCAGGGTTATCTTTTCTCTGTAAGAACACAGCCTAATCCAAATTGACTTCACCTTATTTATTTACATATGAAAAGACTATTTCCAAATAAGATCATGTTCTGATGCTCTGGATGAATACTCTTCCAATCACTACACTGAGCATAAAAGTTCCTTTACAATTCCATCCCTATCCTACATCCTCTTAGAATATCTTTTCTGTAAATGTCAACTGATCGTCCAGGGAGACAAACATGATTCAAGGGAAGAAACCAACCAGGAGAGTCCACATTTGCTATTGTAATGTCTCCTAGGAAAGATGTAAGCATTTGAAAAACACAGACATCCTTACCTAAGGGCAACTAAAGTGGTTTTGTATAATTCATTGTCCTGATCAAGAACTTGCCCTCCAGCTTATTCAATGAATAAACATAATAATGAAATTAATAATCTACATGTTATCCAATTAAAATATGTTTCTATTTCTAAGAAATGGGATTGAAGTAACTAAATATAAAATATACACATGGCACATAATAATAACATATCATAATTTTATTTAAACATTTAACCTTGTTTTATTTCTTTCTCAGCATTTATAAGGACTTTTATGACTCTGATAACATCTTTCATCTTATGAAGTTTCCTGTACCAAACATATAATTTGAAACATATTTAACTTAGTCATTTTTCCCCAAGAGTTATATGTAGTACTTAGTAAATACACATGATATTGGTTATGAGAATTATAGTAGTATCTTGTACTGAGAATTAAAATAAGGCATTTGATTATTATTCTTGATACCCTCTCCTCCTAGGTCTTTATTTTGTTCAAATACACAAGTAAACTTTTCCATAACCAAGAAAAGAAAACTTCATTGAGAACATGAACATCAGAGTAGAAAAAAATCTATTGAAACTCACTATGAGTAAGCAACTACCAAGTACAGGTCATAAAGTTGAACTAGATGCATAGATTGAGTTTAGAGGGAGACCAACAAGGGTATAGGGCAGTGAAGTTCTTAGCTACAATGGCCTTGAGTCCAGTGGGCTAAGGAACACAAAGGTACCTCCTGCATTAGGGCTAGGAAGTTGCAGGGAGCCTCCTCACTAAGACCTGAGGGTTGAATATAGAATTATTACATAAAGAAGAAAGGGCAGAAATGGAAAGGAGGCAAAATAAGAGAAGTAAGAATTAAAATCAGAGTCCAAAACAACCTGATGATTCTTATCACTCATTGACATATCCAAAGATTGTCCTTTGATATTTAAATGAACAGAAATGATTTTATAGCTTTCTGTACTATTATACATCATCTTGAATACCATAGAACATGCTACCCCAGTATCTTCTTACACTTGCCTTTGTGGTAGGCAGCCATGAAAGTGATTATCACCCCCATTTTGCAGAAGAGAAAATTAATTTAGACTCACAAATGTAAAATAAGTTGCTTTAATTGTCATACAGAAGAAAAGCTTTCACTTTCGTTCTTTCTCTACTATTTCTACTTTGCATGTATGCCCAGCGATCTCTGCTGGAAAAGCCTAACTAAACACAAAATGAAAGAGCCTTTCAAAATCAAGACCATCTGTCACAGAATTGTTAAGATGAAAGAAGATGATTGCATTCACTACTTCTTTACTAGTTGAATGGAAGAACTTGAAAAGCAGCTCTATAAGGTGAGTGCTTATATCTCCAAGTCACAGAAGAGAAGTGTGAGACCACAGAGCGTTCAGTCAACAAGTAAGTTCTGAGCAATCATTGCACACAGTGCTGGGCATTCTTTGCTTAAATCATCTGGGTCTGACATAGTACAGGTTCACATACAAATATCTGTTAAATGAGTACTGAAGAGGATTGCATGGGTCATGCATAGATTCAGACAACATTCAGGAGTCTTAAAATGATTCTAAAGAAACTTCAAAGAAGGGGGAACTATAATGGATTAGTAAATTTTGGAAGCCAGTCTTTACTTTGAAGCCCATAATTTTATTACACATTCTTCCATAATAGGGCTGCTTCTGAAGCCAGAAAGATCCCTATAGCAGTGTACAAGCCTCTGAGCACTTTCTTTTCTCATGCTACTGACACTTGATCATGTTACACTCTTCAGAGTCACAAAAACTCTGGTGATCTTTATTTCTTCCATGTTGTGGCACACTGTTATTATGGCCAATAAGACTATCCTGTTTTTCTCAACATGCTTACTATTGAGCATTCTTCCACAGTTCCTCTGCGTGAGCAGATTGTCACCTGATACCCGCAGAACCTAAAGTATCCCCTTACTTTGAGTAAACAGTAAACTCATTTCTAAGCTAGAATATGTAGCACAGAGATCTGTACCAACAAAGCTGTAGTGTGGATGGCCTCTGATGAATCAATTCTTATTGGTGCAATTGGTACTTCTAACACACATCTAGTTTCTCCATTCAGGGTACTCAGCCTTACATGTGTGGCAGAACTAGTAGCACATTTTAAACTCATTTTTGACAAAGCACATTAAGTTTCAGTTAAAGTCAAAGATTTTAACATATATTGATAGAAACTTGACTTACAAATATTCTCTTCATGAGTAGTGGAAACTGTTATTTTGAAAATTAAATGTAAATTATATGGTTGGAAAAACACGGAATATGGTATTCAATTCCTTAGTAAACTCAGGCAGAACTTATATGAGATCCTCCACCTGTAGCCATATTGCAAATGAATGTGAATCTATTCTTGGGATCTTCCCTTCTCTTATCCATATTTATTGCAGGGTTTTCCTAAAGCAAATAAAGTGCCTAAAAGTGACAGCAGCATTCTTCCTTGGGCTTTGACTCCTGGGATGTGACATTAACTAGTCCATTGCACTTACCCTATCAGGTTCAAAACCAATTTAGAGCCTTTTTCAAATGAAGGCCAAATCTGTCTTATTCACTATTTTTTTGTGTTTGCACACTTCCTAGTATGAAGTAGAGACTATAAAAATCACATGGATGAAAGGATTAATGTTCACATTTAATAATTAAGTACTCTAAGGAGAGTGAGATATTTTACTATCTGGTCCCAATTTGAAGGGCAAATTAGTGCAGTAGAAATCTCACTCCAGCCTCAATGAAATGATTACATTTCTTCTCTGAATAGGGTAATTTGCTCATCTTTTCTTATTTATAGTACTACTGAGTGCATTTCTTTTTGTTTTAAAATATTTTTGCCCTCTTTTTTAATTATACAATAATTAGGATAGAAATCTTTATCTATTTAATATAATATCTATTTAAGTTTAGCGTTTGCCTTTCCTTTGAAGTTTCAATGCTGCATTTCAGAAGGACTCATACTACTCTTAAGAATATATCATGGCACAAATTACGGGGAGGGTGCCAATCCAGATGGTGGCTTTTTCAGAGATGATTAGGTAGTGTTGAATAGCTTAACAAATCAAAAAAAAGAAAAGAAGCTCACAGGATGAAACCTCAGGAATAAGTGTGAGAATCTCACCTAACGCACTTCTCTGCATAATAGGCATGTTGCTTATTATGAAGTGAATGTTCTTATAATTATAGGGAGGGATTGTGTGAATTAGAAGGAATCGTGAGTAATATTTTGATGAAAGAAATGTTTTGGAAATGCAGTCCTTGGAAAAAGTTAACTTCTATGCTTGAGACCTGAAATAATTTCTCCCTGATATGCATAAAGGGTGAATATGGTCTGTAAAACTTTTGTAAATAAGGGCAATTCTATGCTTGTTATAAAAACTTGGTGATTCTAGGGAGCAAATTTATTGTGAGAAGGTAGGGGCCGTGGCGTTCTAGACTGGACCAGCATGCATAGATTTTGAAGGTAACTATGAAATTACTACATTTTTTAAAGTTGAGCAAATAGAATTGAATTTTACCATATGTATAATTAACTTACCCAGAATCAACTATATGTGCTTTGGAGGCTGACACAGTCAGAAAAAGCAATTTGCATGTAGAAAATGTGGTCAATTCCACCAATGTGGTCTTCTTAAATGATTATGTTCGGATGCAACACATGATGCTTAGCTACCCCCCAGAAGCCTCCTGCCTGCCACTCTCCTGCCTCTGGTAAAACAGGAGCATCTTGTAAGGTGAGTAATGTTATAAAGTTTAAAATATGTGTGTCTTTTTTTCAGAATACTTCTTAAATATGTAAGTGAGCTACTGCATCTGTTAGTCACCAGAACAACTTATTTCAGTACCAGGGGCAGAAACTTTTTGTTGGACCTTTAGAGAGACAATACATTTTGTCTTTCATCTGGTCAAGTTTCTTAGCTAATTGTTAATCTATTTAATTTCAATTTATACACTGATTTCAAAATGTCACCACAACATTATGAGCCTCATGAGCCTGGACTTCTGTAGATAATTATCTTACTAAACATCCATGGACTGCACAATTCCAAATAGTACTTCTCACATTGTCTTCAATGAAATGGACTTCCTGGAAAGGTGTGGATGCTAATAGATGAACATCATGAATATGCTCATCTCACTGACAAAAATTTTACCTGAGTTACAATTGTAGAAATACCGTGATAATTCATGGATGTTAAATGTTGTGTGTCAAGCAGTGTTCTGGGCACTGAAGAATTTAAACATTCTTTGAACAGAATCTGGCAGTCATATAATTGAGTCCCTAACTTAATATTGGAATTACTTGTGTGAATCCTATAGTGAGATAGAACCCACTTCCACCAGGCAAGCAATTCTTCTATTAGATCAAAGCAATTCTTTTTAATTCTAATTAGGTCCTTGGAAGCATAAATATTTCCAATCCATTTTCACTATTACAACCAACCCCTAGGTATATTCTTCCCATCATTTGTCCACTCTTGTCTGCTTCACTTATAAATCTTATCTTTGCTATGATGAGTATCTTCATTCAGGAATACTTTATATATTAAGTTTTCCTGTTAATTCCCATCTTGATTAATGACTCCTTAACAGTTTCTAAGAAAAAGTTAAACTTATTACACAAAAGATGAACCGAGCCTATTGGGCGAGTCTCTCTTACCACATATTTGAGAAGTTTTTGCCTAAATCCCTCATGACTGCATATGATTATACTTTCCTGATTTACTCACACAAAATTTGGAAATATCCACAGGATCTTCTGGGAAATTTTTCTCATATTTTGATTAACTGACTTTCACCTTCTTTCTTCAGGAATATTTGTTCTTTATATAATATATAATCTCCATGTGTTACATAATATTGAGATTCTAAAGCAAATCTAACTAGGGCTATTAGTTGTCATAGTGGCCTGGAGTAGTATTATTTTATTGTATTTCCTAGAGCAGAGATATCAGATATGCATGTACACAAGTACTAAAATTATGGAACTTAGTATCTGAATTATATATCTGAGCAGATGACTATGGAAAATATACATTTGACTATAATTTTACAAAATATTTTTAACATCATTTGGAGCAACTTTCTTATTACAAGAAGTTTGATTTGGAAGATGTTTAAATATTTTATTGCTTTAAAATTCAAATTTTCCATAAAAATACCATAACTGAAATATGTAATTATTACTAAAAGTTATAAATATCTTAAACCACATTTTTCTGTAGGATGTGTTAAAATATTGGAAATTTCCTTTTAAATTGACAGAATGTTTTATGTTTTTGCTTTATTGTTAAAGATATGAAATTCAAAGTTTAAAATACAGCAGGGAAAATCTGTCCTGCTATGACCACATTACCATGAAAAATATTATTGTGATTTGTAAAGAGGAAACTCTTCTGCCCTTAATTGCTTACACAATGTTATTTATTTTATGTAATTATATTTTATAGGCAATGCCACATGCTTTGTCCACACAATGCCAAAACATCTGGATAAAGAGTGGAAAGTACTATAACAAACACAGATGGTTTGCAAGTACAAGGCCAAATATCCAGATGGAGTCAAGAAGGCAAAGCATCTGGATGCAAATATCAGTCCTTGCCTTCAGATGTTGGAGCATTGTATAGACACAGTGCATCAATACCCTCTGCAGTGGAGACTGGGAGCGTGAAATCAGCCAGAGGTCAAAAAGAAAGTGGAAAAATACGTGAGAAAAGCACACAGTGAACATTAAATCAATTTTGAACTTCTAACAAAAGTAATTTGTAATTGTTTGATTTAAAATATAAATAAAGAGAATATAACAAAGTGAAAAGGCTCAGCAAAAAGACTTCATTTATTGGATTCTCTTTCTAATTGCTATAATGTTTTTTCTGTTTTTGATTTGGGAGGATTTTCAATACTACTCACGTGTGTAATAAATGAACTCAATTAAAAATTGCATTTGATGCCAATTAAAAGTTCCTTGATCTTTAATATTAAAATATACTACAATCCCAAATTGCATCTAGCATGTCACATTCAATAAACAGACTTCTTTACTATCTCTGAATAATTAACTTTATCTTTGTCACAGAGAACAAAAGTAATGAAAGAAGTATACACATTATTCATTTATTCTTAACATGAGGATCTCATTATTTTGCTCTGTTTCCTCGCAACCTCTTGTTTGGAGACTTATGGACCTTTCATTAAGCTACTCTGGCAGAAAACTTGAGTTTCAGCACATTTTTCCTTTCCCAGACCATGAAAGTGATATGAAAAAGATGGCAACACAGATTTGAAGAAAATCATTCAAATAGTCACTTATTACATGGATATTTTTCTAAAGCACTGTGATAGGTAAAATCTAATAGGAACCTCCTATCCTCAAAGTTTCTGTAAAAAGGGGTCTTGTTCTCTCTGAAGAATCTTGATTCTGTCGTGGTGGTCCCAGCAGGGCTACAGCCTTCATTATGCTGTTGAAAATGCTTATATTCTTAATATGCCTCTATTTGTGGCATTTTTGGAGCTCTGTAAATTTTAAGAGAAAATCAGTTTTGTCGAATTATAATTGTTATGGACTCAACTGTATTCTTCAAAAAAATGCTGAAGGATTAACCCTTAGTACCTCAGAATGTGACGCTATTTGAAAATAGGGTTTTTCCATTGAAATCACATAAGGAGTGAAAGAGCACTCTTAAAAGCTCAGAGAGTTGGGGAGAGAAAATAGTGGGGTTTGCCTCTGAAGTATTGAGCAGTGCTGAGACTTCTCTGAGTGAAGATATTGTCTACTTGGCAATACTGAGAGACCAAAAGTTTATAGGCAAAAGGTCCAAAGTGGGAGGATCTAGGGCTAGGCAGAATGGAAAATATGGAAATAGTGTGAAGCACATGAAAGATAAAACAAAATTACTAATGATTTAGAGCACTTTCTCATGTATTCATTGGCTTGATCAATGTCCTCTGGTGAGAAGTCTCTATTTAGCTCTTTGGCCCATTTATCAATTGGGCTGTTGGTGTTTTTGTAGCTGACATTTTTGAGGATTTTATAGATTCTGGATATGAGACCCTTGTCTGAGGAATCATAGTCCATGATA
>PVKS010018854.1:0-39377 GCA_004027875.1 Aplodontia rufa
AGAGGGAGGGTGGAGGAAAGAGGTAGGGAGGTGGGAGAGAAGAGGGAGGAGGGAGGAGGAGAGGGAGGGAGGGGGAGAAATTAAGCATCGATTGATGAGATTTCATTAAAACTAAGAACTTTTGTCAACAAAAACATGATTAACAAATGGAGCACGGCTTAAGAAAGCAGTCACTATGTGACAGGCCAGCACTTCAGAAGAGAAGAGCAATTCTACTAATCAACAGTAAAATGCAGACAGCCAGCCTACAGATGAGGCCCACTGAGGACATATGTGGGTCCCTGCGGAAAGGCAGGCGAGAGCTCGGCGGGTGCTCAGCACATGCCCATCCCAAGGGTGCATGAGGACAGCACACTCTCAGGCTGTGGGTGGCGCGACATTGGCCTAAGGTGGGAAGCCAGCTGGTGGCCTCTACAGCGGGTGAGCAAATCGCCATCCCTTGCCTGTGGTGTCTGTTGACTGGATGCCAGAGCAGGAGCCCGGAGCGCAGACACCAGCATCGCGCACAGCAGCCAAACACAAGCTGGTAGCTTCAAATGAACCTGCGCAGGACGCCTGCGTCAGCCTGCTGGGCCTCGGGCCATGTGCACAGTGGAAGCCTGAGCTAGGGAGGAATGCAGATTCCAGGTTCCCGAGGATCAAGAGTAAGCCCAGCTCCTCTGTGTGCTCCAGGCCGGCCACTGAATCAGGAAGGGGGACAAGGGACACTTCCACAGGGTTAAATATTCTACATCAAGTTCTGAGGGGAGAATATACAGTGTATAGATATGTCAAATTTATGGAGTTTTACATTAAGATTTGTGCACTTAAAAAAAAAAAGAAAAGAAATACCTTTCCACAGGTGGAAAAAAAATGATGGAAGCCTCTGGCCTCACATCTGCCTATTTTGAATCTCCGCTTGGGTATGTTCTTGCTTTGTGATTTTGGCAAGTTAAATAACTTCTCTGTGCCCTACACCCCCCACCGGCCCCATGGTGGATGTTAACTGTGTTTGGCTGAGGATTCAATGGGTCAGCTGGGCATCCAGTAGAGCATCTGGCCACTCATGCTGGTCACCAGCTACCTGCCGAGCTCCCTCTGAGGGCTGAGGACCCAGAGGTGGCACTGCCACTGTTGCCCACTTTGCTGCATTGACGATGGCCCAGAGCTGTCCCTGTGTGATGTCATCTAAGGTGCTCTAGACATCCTACCAGGCGAACTTGATTTACCCATGACTATTGCCCTGCAGGCCCCAACAGACTTCAGTTGTTGCTGTACTTGGTTTTTTCCCCCAATGTGCGCGAAAAAAGTGATTTTTCCTCATGATCACAAAAACAAAGTCCATTATCTGAGCAGAGTGGGAAACAAGTGGATTGTCATACTTAGGTCACTCCGGGAGCAGAACCCCAGACGCAGACAGAGCTGCACTCGAGTAACCCCACGCCTGCTTCTGCAGTGACAGGCCATTAGGCAACACCCCCCACACGGGACTGCACCCACCTATCTAAAATAATTCTCCTGTAGCTAAGAGCAGAAGCAGCCATCCTTGTGGTTTGGGGTTTGTGGGAGTCTGCAATGGTGAAAACTGAAACTCTGTTCCCTTGAGGAGGGGCCCCTTCTCTTTATTATGTGCCAGACAGGACCAAGGCAGGGCACAGGGCTCAGCTGGGCTGCTGGGCGCCCCGGGAAGAGGTTCAGCCTCAGCCTGGAGCAAATCGCTGAGAAAATGCCTTTGAGCGAAAAAAAAAAAAAGTTAAATATAAATGTATAGGATAATGGGGAAGTGTACCTAACTCCTCGACGTGGGTCAGCCCCTGTGGTTCCCCTGGTCTACGCAGCAACATCTCCGAATGCCAGCTGTGAGGCAAGGCTCTGGGCCTTAAGTTAGCGATGCACAGTGGGGAGCCACTGAGGAAGAGGGCCCTTGCAGGCATCAGGACACCCTGAGCAGAAGTAGAGTAGGGGCCCTGGGCTGGGTCTCGGGGTGAGGATCCCGCAGTGGTGCCCAGGGAGGGTGGGCACAGGCAGGACGTCCAGGCGACTGTGAAGCCACAAGGAATGAGGCTGGCTGGGCATACTGGATTACCATGCCCTGAAGGGTCCCAACACCAGGTCCCAGGATTCTGCCACAGGAACCTTCAGGGACACCTGTGGCTTCTCAGCCCTTGTGACTGCAGACTTTCTCGCAGTCTGGTGGCTTGACGTTTATCATTGGGGTCTGGAGGCAGGGCTCTGGGTGGGGCTGAGTGGGCTGCATCTGGCAGAGCCCCCCATCACTTCCCAGCTGCAGATACACCCCTGAGCTCCTGGCCAAGACCTGACCTGCAGCCTGCAGCGGGGCTGAGGCTGGCCTGCTGGGTGCCAGGAGCTCTGCTGTGTGCTGGGAGCACACAGGGTGGACTCCCAGAGTGGCAGACAGGCGAGGATTTGCAATCTGAAGCTCCTGCCCAGACTGGCAGATGTGCCTCACTCCAGGAGCCTCACATGTGTGGGGCTCAGTCCTGGTTTAGGCTGGGGACTCTCGTGTGGGTGGGGAGAGCCGGCCACTGGCATACTGTGGACATGGGGCTCAGCACTCCTGGCCTTTCAGGTGCCCACCTGAGCCTTGATCTCTGGAGTTGTGGCCCCAGCTGCTGGTTCCAATGCAGTTTCTCCTGTGGCCTGTGTGCGTGCAGGGCCCTGTTGATTGGCGTCACCCTCCTGGAGGTCTGCCCCAGGTAGGCAGGATGTTCATCCACAGCTAGGTAACAGCCTGGGACAGCAGCCGGGAAGGATTTTGCTGGGTGTCTCAGCTATTGAGTCGATGAGTGGGCGCCCACCAGACTGTTTTCAGGGAGTGTGAGGGAACCTGCCAGTGACCGCGTGAATTCAGAGGGGCGAGTGCCATGGAGGAGTGAGAAGCCTGACTCAAATGGAGTGAATGTAAACCCACTGCAGACCTAGGAGTTTCTCTGCGTTTATCCACCCATTTTCTTCCTTGTGGACTTCCTACCCCACAGTTCAGCCCAGAGGCAGAGAGGAGCAAAGCTTGCAGGGGAGCCCAGGAAGGAGGCTGTTGGGGGAGTGCACTGCTTCCCCTCCTGGGGCTCCTCAACAGTCACCACTGTGCTCTGGTCCTTCTCATTTCACAGAAGCCTGAGGCTTTGGGGACTGGGGGCAGGCCTGGGCTGACACAGACAGCCAGTGACTGAGGCTGTTGTCGCTGGCCCATCTGCCTGCAGATGTCCCTGTGATGTGCACACGCACTTCCAGTGAGAGCCAAGACCCCGCCTTGCCTTTGGGCTCTTCTGTTTGGGTGTGGGACCACCACCTCCAGCAGATGTGCTGGTTTTGACCCCAGGGGCCCCTGCTGTTACTTAATCAAGCTGACAATTGATAAAGGACAGTGCAAAGACCCCCTTGCTCAGCTCAGCAGCCTGCCTCCTCTGACCCAGATGGCCCAGGCATGTCCTCTCCCCCATCCTCCCCATAGCTCCTCCACTTCCTTCCGGATTCCTATGTTCCATGTGACGTCTACTCGGCACAGGTTCAGTCTGAGCCTCGCTGATGACTGTCCTGTGACTTCCTAGACATCAAACTTTTAATCTTGAGATAACTGTAGATTCCAATGCAGCTTTAAGAAAGAGCATCAGGACATCCCATGTGGCCTTTACCCAGTTTTCCCCAATGGTGGCATCTTGCACCATTGTAGCACAATGTCACAACCAGGGTATTGACCCTGGCAACAGACGAGACCCAGAATATTTTGCCTCACGAGGATCCTCAGTTACACCCGTTCCCTGTCTGCCCTCTCTGCCTCCTTAAGCCCCGAGGACCATAACCTGTTCTGCATTTGTGTAACACTGTCACTTCAAGAATGTCACAGCATGTAACCTCTTGGGACTGACTCGTCCAGAATTCTCTGGAGAGCCATCCAGGTTGTGTGTTTCCCTTGTCCCCTCCTTCATTGCTGAGTAGTATTTGATGGAATGGATGAGCCAGTGTAACCGTGTGCTGGTGAAGGGCATCTGTGTCGCCCCCAGTTTGGGATTGAGACAGACAGAACTGACTCGAGCACTAGGTCTCCTCCTGGGTGTAGGTTTTTGTTTCCCTGGAATCGCAGCTCTGGAGTGCACTGCTGTGTTGAGAGCTAATTCCACCATCACTTTTGAAAGCAGGGCCCAGCTGTGCTGCAGAGGGGCTGTGCCGCCCTGGGTCTCCCAGCAGTGCGGGTGGCCCAGCTCCCCACGCCTGGCCCTGCGGCCTGGCACGTGGGCTGCCAGTGTTCTCTCGCATTCTGATGGGTGTGCATGTTGCCTCTTGGGGTTGTAGCTCACCCTGCTCTAAGGGCCGATGACGCGCAGCTTTTCCTGGGCTGTTTGTTGTCTGCTGAACTTCTTTGGTGACCTGTCTGCTCGTGGTGTCGTACTGTCCTCTAGATGGTTGGCTTCTTTTCGGTGCTGAATGTTGAGAGATCTTCATGCTCTGGGTCCTTGCCCTTTGGTGGAGTGTGCAGACGTTTTCTCCGGGTCCGGAACTTGTCTTTCCGTCTTCCCAACAGGGTCTTTCTCATAGTTTACAGTTTTCGTTGTGAGTAGTTCAATTTGTTCATTTTAGTGATCGTGTTTCGGGTGTCAGGAACTCTTTGCCCTGCAGTTTTTCTCTTAATGTTTTCCCTAAGAGTTTGCTGCTTAATTTTATATATGCGATCTATTTTGAGTTACTTTTGGTTAAGGCCTGAGGCTTCCGTATATGTTGATTTGCTCTGCTTTCTTCTGCTTTTGTTTTTCTTCCCCCCGCCATGCATGTCTAATTGTTTTAGCTTCATTTGTTGAAAAAAAATGTATAATTCCTCCAGTGATCTGTACTTTTGTCAAAAATTAATGGTGGTGGGGCTGGAGTGCTGGCTCAGCCGTTATGGGGCTTGAGGATGTGGGTTTGAACCCCAGCACCATGCACAAGTAAGCCTTGGAGCAATGAAAGCCACATGAAAAACTAACGAAAACTGATTCTCTCTTCCCGCCTCTCTCACTGTCCCTCTCTCTCGGGCATATTGGTATAAATATGATTCTGGAGTTTCTATTCCATCCATTGATCTTCATGTCTACTGTATTTTGCTTTTGCCGATACCGATAGTCTTGATCTTCAAAGATCTATAGTAAGTCTTTGAGTCAGGTAGACTGATTTTTGCCTCCTTTATTTTTCTTTTTCAAGTCTGTTTCAACTATTCCAATTCCTTTCCCTTTCCTTAAAATGTAGAATAATAACCTTGCTGATGTGTAAAAACAATCTTGCTGGGCTTTTAATAGGAATTGTATGAAACCTGCACACCAATTTGGCCATAGTCGACACATTCAGCTTGTGTCTTACAATCCATGAACATGGCATGTCTCTTCATTTTTCTTTTCCTTTTTAGTTCTTGGTTACTTTTTAAAATCAACACTTTGAAATTTTATTTAACAAGTTCTATGCCTAATTTTTAGATTTACCACTAAGCATTTAATTTTGTTTGAGTGACTATAAATGATATAATGTTTTTAAGTTCAGGGCTCATGTGTTCATTACTAGATCAAAGATATAAAATTTATTTTTGTGTGTTTATCTAGCCTTGCTGGACTTACTTATTATTTCAGGAGCATTTTATAGATTTCCTATGTAGACAATCATGTTATTTGAAATAAGGGACATTTCAATGTTTTCTTTTTTCAATCTATATTTCATTTATTTCTTTTTCCTGCTTTAGCACACTGGCTAGAATTCCCAGCACTATGTTGAATAAAAGTGACAAAAGAGATATCTTGCATTTTTCTTCTTTCTGTTTCTCCCTGTGGTGGGACTAGAACCCAGAGCCTTGCACATGCTAAGCAAGAGCTCTACCGCTGAGCTGCATATCCCAGCCACTCCTCTTGCATTATTCTTGATCTTAAGAAGAAAGTGATGGGTTGTTCACCTTTACTTACAATGTTAGCTGTAACTTCTTTATCAAATGGATGAGTGATTTCTCAGTTGAAACCTAGATATTTTGGGCATTATGTCATGAGACTGTAGAACTTACTTAAACCTTCTGCTTTAGTGGCTTCCTCAGGGGAAGTGTGGAGGGGTGCTCCCTCCTCGTTACCAGCAAAGGAGGAAGTTCAGGTTCCCCTCTGGTGGGGATGAAGTTCTAGCTCCCTCCCTAGTCGCCACTGGTGCCTTCCTGGATGGGAGGGCTGAGATACTGCATTACTGTTCTCTAGATGGTCTCCTTGACACCACAGGGGTGGTGGGATCGGGGGAGTGTCCTTGTAACCACAGGGTTGTGGTGAGTTTGACTGCACAGAGACTCCTCATTGCTACCCATGGGGGAGCAGCTCTCAAGTCCCTGCTTGGGCTCCTCTGACACATGGCAGGGCGAGGGCAGGTCCTCACCTGGGGAAGGTGAGCCTAGGCTTTCCACTTGCTCTTCATTGGTGTGATGAAATTGGGCCCCAGCTTATTCTGTGGAGTTTGGCTGAAGCACAGAACTGTTGGCTAAAATGGCTAGAGCAGAGGAAATTCTTGCCATAAATTATATCAGTATGTGATCCTGCTCTGTGGATGAGGGGAAATGAAGCTTCCCCAAGTTTTTAACCCACCTAGGACCATATCCCCAGGAGAGCACAACCAAGAACCTTGGGCTAAGCAGAAGGCAAAAGAAGAGAGAACAAACTGGCAGGGTTCTGGGGCTGGTGAGGTCTCTGGGTTTCTTTTTGCATCATAAATCTTGGAGTTGAAGAGGCTGAGAACCTCGAAGTGCCCAAAAGAAGAAAGAAAAAAGTCCCAACAAGCCCTATTCTCTGTAGCCAAAAGAACAGGAAAGGAGAAAGGAGCAGGGAGCCATGGGTCTGCCCTCAGGCTGTCAGGACTCCCAACAGATTGAACTTTGGTTTCCTGCAGAGCTGGCCCCTTGACTGAAATAGATTCAGCCTATTTACTCAACAGATACATGGGAGCTATGGAAAAGCCTGGAAGGTGCTCATCCAGGAGTTAGGTGACCTGGGGGCTCTCCTGGGGATGTGGCCCCAGGTGGGTTAAAAACTCAGGAAACTTCATTTCCCCTCATCCACAGCAGGATCACTTACTGATATAATTTATGGCATGAATTTCCTCTTCTCTAGCCATTTCCCCTCCCTTTAAGAAATGGCAAAGGGTCTTTATTGTTGGTTTGTTTTTCTCTTGCCTTGGGGACATCTGAGTGGCACCGTCCTTGACGGAAGTTTCCAGGCATAATCTCCCTAACTGCACTTTTGCTTTCAGAAGCTGATGCTCAGCAAGGTGACCTCCCAGGCCTTCTTGCTGGGAGAAGAAGTTCACAAACAGCTTCTCAAAGCCTGGGGAGGGAAGGTGTGGGTTCTGCGGGTCCCAGAGGGAGCTCAAGTGTCTCAGGGAGGCAGGAGGACATCTGCTCAGGTGCGCAGGGTGCTGGGTGTGCATTCTGATTTCAGACCCATGCACAGCTGATCTGGGCCCGCTCTGGGTATGGCGGAAAGCCACTTTTAAGGGACGGGGTAGATAATCCAGATGATGAAGATGACCCTGCTCCCAGTGTTTGGGAGCAGATCCTGTGTGGCCCAGCGCCAGCATCTCCCTCCTGCCCACAGTGGTGCACTGGAAGTAAGATGCAGGATGCAAGGTTACAGCACCTGCTGAAGCAGCACAGGCTGGCACTCGTAACTGTTTTTATCAAGGGCCTGCACGGCTAGGTGTCACGCCGGGAATGATGTAGAGGCCAAGAAGTTCCAGAGGGAAGCTGGGCTTCGTAATCTGTGGGGAAGAGAAGCCGGGAGGCAGAGTTGAGGCTGTAAAGGGCTGAGGCCTGGCCTGGAGGTGATTTGCAGGGCTTTTTCATTAGCTGGCTTCGGGCTCCTGATTCTTCACTCCTCTGTCTGCGTCAGGCCTACCAGGCTGCACATGATGAAACCTGCCCCCTAGCCCCTGTCAAAGGGACCAAAGGGTCCCCTAGCAGGGAGCACAGTGGTAATGAAGGCCAGCTCCTCTAAGATGCTCTGTGGACACTCGCAGCTTCCACATGCTGACTCCTGAGTTCTGGAAATGGCCTCCCACTTCCCAGCCCACTTCCCAGCCGAGAGGCGCCTGCTCTGGAGCCCAGCGCTCAGCTCACAGCTTTCTAGAAGGGCAAGGACACTCTTGGACTCGGGGAGGTGGCAGGCCCAGTCTTGAGCTGAGGTGACAGAAGGGCGTGGCCCCTTTTTATTTTATTATTTTAAGTCAGACTTTTTTTGTTTTTTATTTAATTTTATTTATTTACTTATTTTAAAGAGAGAGAGGGACAGTGAGAAAGAGATAATCAATTTTATTTAGTTTTGCTTGTGGCTTTCGTTGCTCCGACGCTTTGTGGCGGTGCTGGGGTTCGAACCCGTGTCCTCGCTCGTGCCAGGTACTGCTGCAGCCCCAGGGCTGGGTGTCTTTATCAATCTCATCACCCCGCACCCTGAGAACGGGGGTCGCCCTGCTCTGTGCTTCTCTTGGACCAGCTTCAGGCACCCATGGTCAGCTGCGGTCTGAGAGTATCGACCTTTGTCTAGATTCTTTTAGGAGAGGTCACAAACACAGAAGCTTCATCACAGCAAATTGCGGGACTCGTTCCTTTGATTGTTATTGTCATTAGTCTTTCCCTTGCGCCTGGCTTACACCCTCACCGGTGCCTATGGACAGTAAAGGCACAGCCCAGATGCAGCGTGGCTGCTGTTTCCGCACCCTCTGCTGGGACGGCGGAGGGTTGGAGGCACACACCAGTGCCCATGGGGAAGGGGGGCTCTGGACCTCTTCACCGTCAGCTCTGCACTCATTTTGCTGCTTCTCAACCTATAGTTAACAGGGAGCAGAATCTCCCCGAGCATCCAGGCGCGTCCCTGGAGTCCCGAGCAGCCCCCTGGGTTTGTGAGCCTCCAGCTGCACATGGCAGGGGCAGGGGAGTGGCTCTGGGTGGATGCCCTGGAGTTGGGGAGGGACTCAGTGGCCTGTGAGCTACCAGTCATCTCTGAATGGGACCTTCTGTGGAGTGAAGGGAAGGAGCCCTGGGCTTTCTCTGGTGTCCGTCTCTAAGACACTTGTCCTCTTCAAGCCCTAAGTCTGTTGCAGGTGGCACTTCCTCTCCCTAGATACATGAAAAGACCGTACCCTAGGCCTTCCAGCCACCCTGGGGCCACACTAGTGGGAGAAGGCAGAAGCAGTCTGCAGCTCTCCGCTTGCCTGTCCTAACAGTAGGTGAAGTAGCTACTTGTTTTTCTTCCCCTGGAAACATCCCCTGTGATTTCCATCTCTGCTTTCTGGGTGCTTCCTCGCTACCTCCCTGTGCACCACCTTTTTGATGCCCCTATCTCTACAACTCCTTTGCCCCCACCTCCTGCAGCCTGTCCCTGTGCTGGGATGGAGGGACTCCTCTTGGACGGGAAGGAGGGGGCCCATCAGATCCTGCTCTGAACTGAAGTCAGGGATTTGGACTGTAAAAAACAAGCGGGCACCTGCCACTCCTTCCAGCTTTGGGGTTTTGGGAGAAGAAGTCCCTTTACCTGCTGTACCTCTATTGCTGGGGGCAGTGGTCTCCACATGGGGGGAGGAGTAAGGGACAGGAGTCGAGGGACCAGCCTTCTTTAGTTTTTGTTTCTTTCATGAAACGGTGAGGTGCCAAAGAAGGATGACATTCCCTGGCTACCCCGTGAAGCACACACCTGGCGGGACAGCCACCTGTCCACATTGACAAGCACGTTCACACTGGCAGGCTGCATGCCACCACGATTACCAAGGTGAGGAGTCAGAAGACCATGAATGCAACAGACAATAGCTGAGATGTCCTGAGAAAATGCTTCCCAAGCTGTCCCAGGCTGGGACCTAGCTGTGGATGAACATCCTGCCTGCCTGGGGCTGATGACCAGGAGGGTGACAGCCAATCAACAGGGCCCTGCACGCACACAGGCCACAGGAGGGATAGCATCGGAACCAGCAGCTGGGGCCACAACTATGGAGATCAAGGCTCAGGTGGGCACCTGAAAGGCCAGGAGTGCTGAGCCCCATGTCCACAGTATGCCAGTGGCCGGCTCTCCCCACCCACACGAGAGTCCCCAGCCTAAGCCAGGACTGAGCCCCACACATGTGAGGCTCCTGCAGTAAGGCGCACCTGCCAGTCTGGGCAGGAGCTTCAGCTTTCAAATCCTTGCCTGTCTGCCACTCTGGGAGTCCACCCTGTGTGCTCCCAGCACACAGCAGAGCTCCTGGCACCCAGTAGGCCAGCCTCAGGCCCACTGCAGGCTGCAGGTCAGGTCTTGGCAAGGAGCTCAGGGGTGGATCTGCAGCTGGGTGGCGATGGGGGGCTCTGCCAGATGCAGCCCACTCAGCCCCACCCAGAGCCCCCGCCTCCAGACCCCAGTGATAAACATCAAGCCACCAGATTGGGAGGAAGCCTGCAGTCACGAGAGCCGGGAAGCCACAGGTATCCCTGAAGGTTCCTGTGGCAGGATCCTGGGACCTGGTGTTGGGACCCTTCAGGGCATGGTAATCCAGTATGCCCAGCCAGCCTCATTCCTTGTGGCTTCACAGTTGCCTGGATGTCCTGCCTGTGCCCACCCTCCCTGGGCACCACTGCGGGATCCTCACCCTGAGACCCAGCCCCAGACCCCTCCTTTCTTGGTTCTCAGCTCAGTAGCTCATAGTGGCAGAGAACAGCTGGACAGTTTTGTGTGCAACAGGATTGGGCCTATAAAATGCAATGTGCCACTGAATCTACATGATGGTAAGGACCTGAATGAAGGGAGTCAGTTGGCCACAAGTCCCATGGTCTGTGTGGAACTTCACCTGAAGTCACCAGGGTGTACAGCTTCCCATGTCCATATCAACTTGGGCTGTGCTAATAGAATAGTGCCCAGAGCCAAGTAGCCAGTTTCCCTGGCCTGCTGGTCTTGGTCAGACTTACATTGAATAGAACTCCATGGTAGACCCTGAATTTCATAAGGAACACTGAGAAACTGGTCCTTATCCAGAGAAGGAGGAGTGGGATGAAAGGGCAGCTTCTATGAAGCCATGTTGGAGGACTGGGGATGTTTGGGCAGAGGAGCAAATGCCTTGAGAGATTATTTGTGCCTTCATTGCCTGTAACCCACACCACGTTGCTGAACACAGAGAGAGAGCACTTGAGATGACAGGGAGTATGACCCAGGAACAACTTGCTAACAGTCAACAGCTATGGTTAGCCCTCTGTATCTATGGGCTATTTGTCTGTGGATTCAAGCGAACATGGTCAAAAATATTTTTAAAAATGCATATATACTGAATATGTACATTTTTCTTATCATTATTTCCTAAACAACATAGTTTAACAATTACTTACACTGTATTATGTATCAGATGATTTAAACCAGTTGTACAGAAGGGACTCTGAAGATCTTGGTGCTGGAGGGGATCTGGGAACAAAGCCTCCCGTGGACTCTCAGGATAAAATGGACTGATTTTCCTATTGAGACTGGAAATGGCTCCCCACTGGAAGTCCTCCAGCCCAACCTGGCCCACCTGGTGGTCACAGCTTGGTAGAAATTCCTGTTGGTGTTGGGTCTGGACCTGCTGCCCTGGGGCTGAGTTCCTCCGCTTTTGTCTGGCACCCAGGTTTTTGTTCGGAAGATCTCAAAATGGCCTGGGAAGGCACCCATACCCCATCCTCCCGCATGATTCCAGGAGGGCTCACCTGCCCACAGCCTCCCCCGCATAGTGAGTGGAAGGAGCCTGCAGGTGCTGAGAGGGCTGTGTGGGACAGCCCACCTGAGTGGAAGCCAGCACAGGGAAGACAGAGTGATGAGGAGAGCAAGAGACCAGGAGCCGACGTAGGAGTGCAGGTCCTTGGCCTGGTGGACTCGACTCCAAAGACAAGTACCCTGTGGGTCTCACAACCAAGAGTCCTGGTACAGATACCACAGGAGCTACTTTTAGCTCATTCCCTGACTGGTCATGAGAAGGACAGCGTAAGGCCTAGAGCCGATGTCACCAAGTGCCATGTGGTGGCAAGTGCTTGCCCCATGTAATTTCCCATGCAGTTCACATGCCAACCCCCAATGGAAGTCATGCCAGCAGCCCAAGCCACGCTAGCAGGACCCCGTCCCCCGTGCCTTCTCTGGCTCCTCCCCAGTCTCCCACGGTGCCCTGCTCACAGCAGTCCAGCACACACAAGCGCACATCTCCAACCACCCTGGCCAGGCTGCAGGGGGCCACATGGGGGCTGAAGGCACTTGACCTATTTGGGACAAAGGCTGGTCTTCCCGCACAAATCACAGGGCAGAGAACTGGGTGGAGAGAGGAGGAGGAGGACTTTCCAGAGGAAATCCGTACATTCCTGAAAGTGTGGAGACTGGGTATGGGCAGGAAATGAGTGTCCATGCAACAGGCACCCTGATGCCACATCCCCGGCGGTCATACGTGGACTCCCTCCTTGTGTGCTCTCTGTGTTCACTGGCCCCTGGAGCAAGGGGTGGTCCCAGGCCAGGAGAGCTGCCCTAGTCCCCAATGAGGTGGGACTGTCTCTTTCTGTGGATGCAAATCCTTTTTCCAGAACATTCTGGCTTTGTTGTTCTTCCCATTCAGCATATATAGGCTACCCCTGGGCCTCCTGGGCCTGAGAGCAAAGAGAGGCATGTGAAAATGCAGATTTCCTCCCTCAGCCAACATAAAACAGAGGTGGTGTCCAGACACCTTGACCAGCACCTGGACAAATCAGACCCCTCCTCCCTAACTCATGTGGACCGCTTCTCTGCTTCCATTCCAAGGGGAGAAATGGACCGGAAATGGGCCAGGTAGGGGCCTGTGGTGTGTGGCCCACTTGGCCGCCTGCCTCCTTCCTAGGTGAGGAGGAAGGCTGTGGCCCAGGTGTGCTGGAGGTGAGAGGAAAATTCCTGTTTTTCCGTCCCAACGTGCAAACAAACAACTGAACAAGCGTATTGCCCTCTGAGATTGGCGCTAAAGAATGCCTTGTCGCCATGGTTATCAGGAAATGGCACACTTACATATTCTAAGGGCTTGGGCAGATGCCTGGCCATCTGATATTCCAGTCTGGGGCCAGATGAGAGGGTACCCCAGTGTCATTCCTCATACAGATCCACACTTCTGCAAAAGTGAGCCTTCCCTCTACTTGGGAGTGGGGTGCAGAGGCCTGGTGTCTTCACCTGGCAACGGGCTGTCAGCAGTCCGCACTGAGCTTACGTGTGCTGCCTGGATGCGGGGTAGCCCCACTTTGGAGCGGTCATCTTTTTTGTCCCTTAGTTCTTAAACTCTACCTGGCAGAATACAAAAGGAGCCACCTGTTCTTCACTCTCGCTCCCCTAATGCCCTGTCTCGCCGGGTCCGCACCGCCGCCCCCGAGTTTGCAGGCAGCGGCTCTCGGAGCCCGGGACCCCGCGGTCGGGCGTCCCCTGAAAGCTTTCCCGGGGCCGCGCTGGCCCAGCCCCCGCGAGCTCTGGACCCCGGGGATCTGGGCGGAGGCCGTACGGTGCGTCTGCGCCGGGATCGCGCCGGCGGCACGGGGACCCGCTGGGGGGCCGCCGGCCCCCGCAGGAGCAAAACAAGAGCACGCGCACCTGCCGGCCGCCCGCCCCCTCGGCACCGGCCAATCGCGGAGCTGGGCGGGGCCGAGGCCGGGCCCGAGCGCTCCGGAGCGGGAGTCGCGCGGGGCGCAGCGGCAGAGCCAGGAGCGAGCCAGCCGGGTCGCCACAGCCTCGTCCCCGTCGCCCGGTGCCTTGTCCCCACCGCCGCCCCCGGGGCATGGCCTGTCTGATGGCCGCTTTCTCTGTCGGCACCGCCATGGTGAGTGAGCGCTTCTATCGCTGCCGGGAGGGCAGGAAGCACAAAGACCCTCATGTTCGTCCTCAGCCCCTGCTGGGAGCGCGACCTCCCGGCTCTGACCCAAACCCCATGACCCCTGCGAGGGGCGCCCGTCTTGGAGAAACCCCGCCCTGGCCACCTTGCGCCTCGGGATGCTCCTTGCACCCGCGAGGACGCGGAGAGGGCGGAGGGGCCAGGAGTGGGGCGCGGGGCAGCGAGCAGCCCCACAAGTGGGCAGATGGCTTTGACCTCGTCCCCTCAGGGTGAGGGGCGCCAGGCCTTCGGCGAACCGAAACGCACCGGAGAGGGGCTGCAGCCTGGGCCTGACGAAAGCGGGGGTCCGATCTCTCTGCCAGCGCACGGCAGTGGGCTTGGGGAGCGGAGACTTCCTGAGCCATCCTCCGGAGCTCTGAGCACAGTCTTGGGGAACAAAAGGAGGAGCGGCTTCCCGACAGCAGGAGCCTGCGCTGTCCCTGATCTCCCTGGGGACAACCACTCGCAGAGGGGGCGGCGGAGTCCCCAGGGAGACAGAGGAGGGGCGACCTGGTCTCTGCAGGCTGCCTTTTTGCGCGCTGGGGAGACCGGGTGGGGCAGAGGCGCGCATCTCTCTTCTCCGGAGGGTACCAGCCCCAAGAGGATGGCGGGGTACTGGCTAGACAGCGCGAGTGCTGTTTCCATGGGTGGTCAAACATCTGCCCTTGCGAGTTTGTTCACACCAGGAAGAAGACGAACAAACTAACCACGGGCAGCGCACCTCGCCGCATCCCAGGGCCTTCCACGTCTGTGCCTAGCACACCGACATTGCAGTTAGGTACCAGTGGCTAGATTTCAGCCATCTAGCGTACAGATAGCTAGTCCTCCGTATTCCATCCCGGATCATCCCGTCGCCCCCATCTTTCTGTGTATTACTATCCTGCTGCTCCCTCCCATCGGCCGTAGGCGCACAGTACACAGCGTGCACCGGGCCCCCTCCCCTCCTCTTTATTTCATTTTTAGCATCCTGCATTTGAAGTCAGCAGAGCTCAGCAGGATTTGACCGACAGTTACCTCTCGCCTTGAGCTCAAGAGGAAAAAAAAGGTAGCCGGCTTTGTGCGCATGCTCCGCTGTGACAACTGCATCCTGTGATTCCAAACAGGTTACTGTAGAACATGCCGAGCGGCGCCAGCTCATTATATAATGATTCCGTGTAAACCGATAGAATGGGGGAGGTCATGTTAAGGGTGGAGGTCATGTAATAGGGTGGAGGGAGGGGCCCGGAGACCCTCAGGCTAGCTCCCACCTCTGCCAGTACCAGCCTTGCTACACACAGGAAGCAATGGAAAAACAAAACAAACAAAAATAAAACAACAAAAAACTGGGAGTGTTGAACCACTGGAGTCCCCTGCCCATCACATTTCCCTATTTACCTCTATCTAGTTGAATGTCGGGTAGCTCCTGAAAATTCTTCCTTTTGCACGAGTTAAGACCATTGATATCCAGTGCAGGTAGAGGAAGTTGCTGTTTTTTTTTTTTTTAAGAGAGGGACAGCGTGTGTGAGAGAGACAGAGAGAATCAATATTCTTTAGTTTTTCATGTGGCTTTTGTTGCTCAGACACTTAGTTGTGTACGCAGTGCTGGGGTTCGAACCTGCGTACTCGTGCATGCTGGGCAAGTTCTGAGTCACCACTCCAGCCCCAGTTTCTGATCTTTTAAGTGATGGATAATTCTTAGAATTCTTTCAACGCTGCAAAGGTGGCTTGTAAGTGGGGGAAATGAATCTGGACATTTTAATATGGAGCTTTTCTATACTAATTTTTAAAATGTTCTGTTATAGTTTGATACAGCTCCAGAGCTCATGTGAGTTCTCACATGGAGATGCTAATGGCTGGGCTTATTTTTCCAAGGAGCTCTGTTTTGTTTGGAAATCATTTCCCTCTCTGAAAACCTGGTACTTTTTTTTTTTTTAATTTAAAAATGTCTGTCTGTCAGCAGTCATATCCCCATGGGCACTGACCTTGCCAGGTCTTGCTGGAGACCCTGGAGTTCAGCCTGAATGTGGGTCGACACCCAGGCTGAACTCCCTGGTCACTCTGTTCTGCACCCAGTCACCAGTGGCAGCCAGTTGGAACCACCCAAATGGGGTCTCCCCAGCCCCTTGACCTGCAGGAATGGACTCAGACTCTACCGCGTGCTGCTCAGCAGGGTGGGGGTGTGTGGAGGTCTAGTGGGAGAGGGCAACAGAACAGCCAGAGGGACACGGGAGAGAATAGGTGTTTGTTTTATTTTTAATGAGCTCAGGAGGCTGAGGAGAAGATAGCTGTAACCTACATTGCTGGCAGCTCTCATATGAGGATGTTTCCAGAGAGCTGGTCTATTTTGGAGTGACAGGCCACTGCCTCTCATCACACAGTTTTCCGTGATCTTGTTAACTGTGTGAGGCTGCTGGACATCTGTGGAGGAAGGGTGGGAGTGGGTGCATGGCTGGGGCATGTAGGGTGGGACTGTGGGACCTCCTAGCGTGCGGTGAACTTTCCCATAGCAGGTGACCACGCAGCACCCACAAGTCGTAGTTTTGAGAGCTAAGCAGCGCTTGAGTCTTGTCAAGGTAGCTGGGTGGGAACCCTTGGAGCTGGACCCTGGCAGGGCCACTCCCTAGCCGGGAGTGGTGACCAGGCAGGCCATCCGTGTGCTTCCCACATTGGAGACGTAACCTCCCTCCCCTACAGTGAGAGCTGCAGCGATGTTGAGAGGCTGGAGTTACCAGGCATGCTGTAACTGTGAATCAATGGCCACCATTGTTTACAGGGGCCTGCCTAATATGCCGAGGCATCCTTCTTCAATACTTTACATTGTAAGCACCTGACGCCAGCTTCCCCCTCTCACTCCCAAGTCAGGTTAGTCACCCAGCCTGTGCACTTGTCTCCAGCCTGTCACCACCCTCTGTAAGGGCCACCCACCCCACTCCAGCCCCCCAGCGCCGCAGGGGATTGTGCTGCACCCTGCAGTCGTGTCCTGTCACTACCCAACTTGGGACCCCTCTGTGACCTCCAGAGAAAGTACAGATTTCTCAGCAGCATTGGCAAGCCCTCACCATGGGAACCCTGTTTGCCTCTCTAGCCTCGTCTCACACCAAAGCGCCTGTGTCCTGCTGTCCCACCAGCCCAATCTTGCGGGTCTCTGAATGCTGCTCTTTCTCTTGTGGCAAGACCTTCAAATGCTGTTCGTTTGCAGGGTGCACGTGCTGCAGCGCCAAGCCCATCTCACCTGCTGACCTCAGCTAAGACTGCAATTCTGCAGGAAAGCTTTGCCCTGAGACCCTACCCCAGTGTCTTTGCACTAGGTGCCCCTCTGAGTCTCCTGTGGCTTTCACCTTACCCCATTGTGATTGACTGTCTTCTTGCCTGGGGTCCAATCTTGAATTTGGGCTTGTTGAGGCAGACCAGAGGCCACGTCTAGCAGACTAGCTTTCCTGGGGTTCAGTTTGTCAAATGGATGAATGAGTAGGTGAGAGACCAGATGGGCTTGGGGTGAAGTGAAAAATTCAGACCCTCCTCAACCCCTTCTGATGTCATATATGCCACAACTGATGGACAGATGGGGCAGGGGCCACTCCTCCCTGTGTTTCCTTCCTCAATAAGAAGCCACCCACCTGAGTTTCCTCAGGAATTGATCCCTGTGGTGGGTGCCTGTGGAGAGGGAGCACTGCAGCTGGCATCCGAGGGGCAGAGATCAAGGGCACACACGGGAGAGAAGGGTGCCAGACCACTTCAGCCCATCCTAGCTAGCACCAGCCCCTGGAGGGCCTGGCAGGGAGCCAGCCTGCAGCAGGTGTGGGTTTGGAACCAGTAGGCTTGTCTTTGCATTTAGGTGGCAAGGCAAGGATTGGGAAGGACTTGGGGACCAGCCTGAGCTAACTGTTGCCACACTGTGCCTCAACATCCCTACCCCCAAAGTCAGGACCTATGCTGCCCATGTGGGTTATGCCTGGGGCAGGTGGAGTGGGCAGAGGGAAGACCCTTGGTGCCTGCTCTGGGCAGCAGGGGTAGTTCCTCCCACCCCACCAAGGCCCAGGATCACTGAGCTAGCAGAGCGTCCTGGGACCCTCTAAGAGACCCAGCCAGGTGAAATGTGGTCTGAGGAGCTCCTGCAGGGTTTCATCAGCACTCAGGAAAGACCCCAGTGTTCCCTCTGAGCCTACCCGGGTGGCATTTGAAACATCACATTTGGCCAGCACCCACCCACAGCACATTTGCTGAACGCCTGTGGCCATTCACAGGGGTGGGGGTCAATGAGCTAAGTGTTCCTGTAGTGAGGGCTTCCCAGGTAGGAGATGCCTGCAAGGAGTGTGGTATGGAAACGGGAAGCTCCTTTCTCCATCACCAAGAGCGCCAGAATCCCTGTGCCATCCCTCCAGTGTGTTTCAAGTGTTCGAAATCCCCACCTTACAGCTAAATTCCGGAACCCTTAAATAACTGGTGGAACTCACTCTAGCTTTTATCTGATTCAGATGCCTGCCCTCAAGGGGACATGCTAGTAGGTGGGAGGTGACACCTGAGTTCTAGGGATTGTGGGGATTTTTATAGACAATCCACTCCCAATCTCTGGTTTTATTTTGGGGTTTTGATAAGACTTAGGGAACTAACCTATGGCAGAGGAGCAACACCGTGGGTTTCCGCTTTAGAACAAATGACAAGGGCATTGTCCCAGAGCCTAGGGCAGTTCAATGGCCTGTGGGCAGGCTCTGGGCGGGGTGCATGCTGTCCACAGCATGATGGAGTGTCGCAAAAGGCCCCTGCTGTTGACTTAGGAGACATCTAGAAGGGAATCCAGCATAACAGTTGTTACCCGGGGTTCTTCTGCCCTGGGAGGGCCTGGGGCTTATTGAGTGGCCCTCGCAGAACTACTTCTGAGTCTTGGCTGGCTTGTCTGATGGAGTCCATTTGGCTCAGGGCAGGCGCTTGAAAGCCAGTGTAAGGGTGGCGGGTGCAGCCCAGAGGCTGAGCGCTTGCCCAGCATGCCCGAGGCTCTGGGTTCCATCCCAGCACCATTAAAAGAAAAAAAGCCAATGCCAGCTACAAAATATGATACAGCCAACAGACCTGAATGCTTTTTATGACTCAAATTCAGAGCTTACTTCTGCTCTTAACTTGAGGGATGTGGAGCAACTTCCTAATATTGTCTCTTGCTTGGTTTCCTTATCTATATGTAGAGAAAAAAAAACTTAAACCCTTCCAATTCTTTAGTGCTCTCATAAAGACACAGAGTGTAGAACTGTAAAGGATTTGGGAAATTTAGGAGTAAAATCAAAGACCATCCCCCACAGACCCCAACAGCTCTGCTGTGGCCATATGGGATTACACAAGGAAGGCACTCAAACAGCTTTTAAATCAAACTTTATCGGTTACGTATTCCTTGGGAGGCTCATGTGCCTTCATTGGGCATTTTTGAGTTGACTGTACGTAGCTAATTTGTTATGGTGGCCAGTGTTTTCTTCACCAAGGCAAGTGATTCACTTATAGGTCAGTGTAATGTTTTATCTAAGCACCTTTTTAATAGAAGAAAAAGTGATGGCAAGCAGTGGCAGCCCCGTGGGTCGGCCTCTTCTCTGGTGCCAAAGGGTGAGAAGCGCGCTGTCACGCCCAGCTCCTGACACTCTTGCTCTCCCTGCACCATCAAACCCATCCTGTGCTTCCTCCTCGTTTTCCTAGAATGCCAACAGTTACTCTGCAGCGATGACGGAGCCCAAGTCGGTGTGCGTCTCGGTGGATGAGGTGGTCTCCAGCAACGTAGACGATGTCGAGACAGACCTTCTGAACGGACATCTGAAGAAGGTGGACAACAATCTCACCGAGGCCCAGCGGTTTTCTTCCTTGCCCCGGAGGGCAGCTGTGAACATCGAATTCAAGGACCTCTCCTACTCTGTTCCCGAAGGACCCTGGTGGAGGAAGAAAGGTAGGGAAGGAGGCCATTTTGGTCACTGAGCCTATGACAGATGCCATTGGTTGTTTGGAGAAAATCCGGGTCTGGGAGTCAGGAGACAGAGATTCTCACCCAATGCTGTCATTGTCCAGGCTGATTTATTTAATTGCTTCATGCCAACTTATTCTCAGCCATGAAATGAAGAGATGGGACTAGGTCATCTGAAAGTTTGCAGTCCCTCTAAAGTCTGTGGTATTATATTGTTACAAGTTAAGCATCTTTTCCTGGAAATGCTTGGGACCAGAAGTCGTTCAGAGTTTAGAATGTTTGCATGTTCATAATGCAGTGTCTCGGGGATGGCACCCAAGTCTAAACATGACCTTCATCTGTTTCATGTGCACCTTATGCAATGTTTTCAGTACACCCACATTTTAACCGCAGCACGTCACGTGAGCTCAGGTGTGGAATTTTCTACTTGTGGTGTCATGTCATTGCTCAAATAGTTGAGACTTGGGAGGATTTTGGATTTGGGGCTTTCAGATTGGGGATGCTCAGCCTGTTTGGAGAACTTGACGGAGGCTGGCCGCGTCGGAGTGTGCCTGTTTCTGGCAGGTGCTCGAGGCTATCTTTAGTGGACATCCTGTGTTAGTTGATGTCAGTCTTTGAGGGCGGAGCAATTTTCCAGCCATGCACAGCAAACCAGAGGGCAGGTGCACCCTCCCGGGTGCCAAGTGTTAGGAGGCCAGGGTCTGCCATGACCCTTGGAGGACCCATCACTTTATTTTAGGACTCTGGAAGGCATCACATGGGAGGTGCTGGTGCAAACTGCTCTAAAGTGAGCTGAGTAGAGAAAGCAGAGGAAAATGGGAGGTGGGAAGCGGGGAGGTCCTGGAATGCCACTGTCATTGGTTTATTGCATGTTCAGGGGGTTATGCTGGTTGTCTAAGCTTCTCAGCGACTTCGCCTGGCTCCAGACTTTCAACACATAGAGCATTCACGCCTCCCTGGTTGGTAACTTCTTTGTCCAGCCTGCTCCGCCTCTTGTGTCTCCCTCTCTCCGCACACATCACCCATAGGTGCCCTCTCCTGCAGGTGGGGTGGCTGGGGAGGGGCACTATGGTCTCTGCTTCTACTGAATCACTAGGAGCAACTTGGAAATCGGAGAGGAATTTCTATCAGAAAAAGTTTCTCAAGCCCTGCTGGAATAATACAATGTTTTAGAACTCTTAGTGTAAATCTGGCTCAATCCTTCTTTCTTTTTGGAAGAGGACCAAGCAAGACTTTCTGTTTTTATTTTTATTTCTCCTTTTCCCTCATACCTTTGTTTTGTTTCTCTCTCCTCTTGAGGCTAAGCCTTTAAGATTGCTACTGTGGGCGGCCTCGACTTGGTTGTTAACACAGGTTCGGAATTGATAGATTCCTGCACCCCATGAGGCCCCTCGGTTGTGGGGTGATCATGCCTGTGTTGGTACAACCAGGAGCAGATCCCATGCCCTCTCGGGCATTGTTTAGCACTGTTATCTGATACTTAATGTTTTCAGAGCATGCCAGCCTGCCTGGTTTAGAAAGAATTTCCGTGCCAGGCTCAAGTTCAGGCCCATTCTTTTGAGCCTGTTGGAATTTCTGCTTGAGGTGTAGCTTTTCCTTCTAACTTGAAGGAAGATTTTACAGAAACACGCACGGAGGAACCGTGGGGGGCAGCTGGTTATGCTTGGGCCACGTTTGTTTCTATAGCTAGGTTGTGGCACACCTGTGAGGGGCACAGAGCCGTCTCTGTCCATCTGCAGTGTGTGGTCTTAGGTGTGCCCACATGACATCGCAATGGGGGATGGGCGTCCTGGAAGATGGCTTGCAGTGCAGAAGGGGGGACATGTGAACGCCCTCGGAGCACCTGGCTTTGAAATCTAGCACATTGATTCTGGCACACATAGGTGCTCAGCCAAGGTTTGCAAGTAGTGTCCCCTTGCCAGCGATGTGGCTTGTCTACCCTGTAGTCCCTGAGTATTAAAACTGGTCACATTCACCATCTAAATCGGCCATTAGGTGATGGTTTCTTAGCAATGAAGGGACACAGCTGTCCCTTCTCAGTGGACCCTGGAAAACTCACCCAGGGGCCACTTGGTAGATCCTTGCCCTGTAGTAACCTCTGTAGGCTCATGCACAGAGGAGGTGGAAATGGGCCCGTGGGACTTGCCTGTGAGTCAGAGATGTAGAGCCAGAGGGGACGACAGATGTGATTGGCCTGGTGTGTCCCAGCTGCGGGTTTCTCAACCAGTGGGGTGTGACTTTGCTGGCAGACTTCCCCCTAGCTCTCCTCTTCCTCAGCAGCAGCTCCAGGGTGTGCCTGCTGTGTGCCTATTCTCCCTGCCCTGTGGACCTTGCCCTTTCTTTGTCCCTGAAATCTTCCAATCAGAGTGTAGATGCTTTATTACTACAGGATGAGTTTAGGGTGGGAAATAATTGCCCCCTTCTTCACACTCAGAAAGGGCACCAAGGCTGGGAGTGATTGAGGGTCTGTCTGTGCTCTTGAGGTAGGCAGGGACAGGCCTGAGACTGGGACAGATATTTCTCACTCTGTGGTAGACATCGTGGCCACGGCTTGCCCAGAGCAGGGCCTTCTGGAGTGCAGTATCCATGCAGCCACCAGGGAAGCAGTATCTTCCTGGGAGCTCAGGTGCCCCAGGAATGTCGTGGCAGCTAGGTTGCCCACTGGGTGGGAAGCCACAGCCAGGGAGGCCTGGAGATTTCCCCACTGAAAGGGGATAGTTGCAGAAGCCCTTCTCGTGCCCCCTGACCTCACCACCAGCCTGCTCTCCAGGGCTCCAGTGCACTGACTCTGAACTTGTTGCCCTATTTCCCGCTCCAGGCTACACCCAAGCAGGAACAATGAAGTATGTATGGGGCTGCCCTGGAGGCCTTCTTCTGGACACCTGTGTGTGCACGGATTCCTCTGGGTGCCTCTCCCACACGGCCCCCACTCTCTGCCTCTGCGCCTGTGGTAGCAAAGCCTGCCCCCCCTGCACTCAAGGGCTCTTCCTTTTTCTGCTTTTGTCCTTCTGATGGCTAAGAGATCTCAGGCCCCAGCAGTGATGGGGTTAAGTTAGAGGCCAAATCCTAGCCACCCTCTGAATTTCTCTTTCCTCACATGGTGGTTTGGGATTTGGCATCATCTCTGTGTGACTCCAAGGGTGACCTTCAGCACAGGAGTGACTTCTCTTACACTGTCACCTGATTAGCTGTCTGTATTGAGCTGATTGTTTTCAGTGTTTAAAATGGGACTGGAAGAGTTGAGCTAACTCTGATGATGCCCCGGGGCAGGGCACCATGACATAGCTTGAGGGAGGCCAAGAAGTTGTGGGCGCTGAGCTCGGGACCAACTGCTTCAGAGTTTAGCGAAAGAAACACAAAGCCAGGTGCAGAGAGCTTTGTCCAAGGTCAGAGCCAGAGCTGGGAGCAATTGTTCCTCTCCATTCCTGAGTCACTGGGCCACCCTGCGGATGCCAGGAAAGCCTTGCCCTCAAAGTTTCTCCCAGAACCAGTGCTCCCACACACTCCACACAGAGTGCTGTACCCTGCAGACTGGGCCTCTCGACCTGAGCAACATTGTGAACTCATACATAATGGTTATAAAACATCATCCTTAGAAGAAGCAGGATGAGTGGATCTGTAGCAGTGGTTTTTTGTTTGTTTGTTTTTAAAAGAGAGAGGAGGGTAGAGAGAGAGAATCAATATTATTTGTTTTTTCATCTGGCTGCTATTTCTCCAACACTTAGTTGTGAACGTGGAGCTGGGGTTTGAACTCAGGGTCTTGTGCATGCCAGGCAAGCATCGTAACCACGGAGCCACCAATCCAGCCCCAGCAGCAGTGTTTTTAAGGAGATGCCAGGCCTGTGTTCCTGAACCTCTGAGCGGGGTGACCACTAAGCACTGAACATGGCGTTTCACAAAACATCTTGCATTTTCAATTGTAGTTACATTTTCACCATATGATTAATGATGTCTTTAGAGGGAAAAGTAGATCGTATAATAGATTCCTAGTAGAGAGCGTAATTGTGAAAGGAGCTATTCTCAGGAGGAAGCAGCATACCCCAAGGATAATTTCACCGGCTTCGGATACAGTAATTACTCTCCCTCAAGGAATTCGCTCACGTAGCATGAGTTGATGGGATGGAACACTACGACCTTGGTGCGTCACACAACTGTTGTATCAGGGGATGGAGCAGCATGGTCTGGTCCAGATCACCCGGAAGTGTGACTCTTGGAAGCAGCACGAGATTCCTACAAGGTAGACCCTTGTTGGTAGCACCTAGGACACTTGTGAAGAAGAGAATCCGTGTAACCAAATTCTAAGGTGGAGATGATAGTGAGGAGGAGAGTTTATGTATAAATAGCTCGGGGCCTTGCACACAGGGGCTCATTTGTATTAGGACATGACTGTCCCCAGTGAGTGGATAGCATACTTGGGTGCTCTGTAGACTTGCCCCCCTCAAACCCCAAGTATAGTTGTTTCATGTGTAGTTGGCTTCATTAGGGCCATTCCTTAGCTCGATTGGCTCACAGGCAGATCCAGGAGGAATTCTGTCCATTCTTCCTGTGCAAGACTATGACGAGGTCTGGAGATGTCCCGAGGTCGCAGTTGTAGGGAAAATGGGACTTGAGACCAGACGGGGGGTTTCAGGGCAAGGTCAGTCACCCACAGGGAGCCCCAGGAGTGCTCTTCCCTGAGCGGGTACACCCTGCACCCCATGTGGGTGGCACAATGGGGCTCTACCTGGAGCTTCACTCTGCCGGGTGCCTGCCAGGGCGCAGCCACCTCTGATGCATGAAGGAATTTCACCTCCTTTGTGAGATACCAGTGAGGAGAACCCATGGGTATAGTGAGTGGATTCTTAGAAATCAGATACACCTACTGCAATCACCTTGCCATGAAGTTCAGGGTGGGGACAAAAGCAGCTACACCTGGGGTTTGAGAGTGTTTTCTGCTCTCCAGGCGGGCTACTGTGCCCCATGGCCACACTCCCCCACGGCCACACTCCATGCAATGCCACTCCTACTTTGAAACTAACCTCCAGCCACATTCTTACGAAAACCCAGGAAGGAGCTGGATGTTCTGGGCAGCTCCAGGTTAGATCGTCTGCATTGGTTTGCTTCTGGGCTGCAGAAATGCCTTTGAACCCCTTCTCAAATTAAAGTTTACTTTCTCTCCATTTCCACAGCTGTTTCCACAAAACTTGTTGTTACAGGCGAGCTAAAATGAAGGGGATAAGCCTTGCTTTTGTGGGAACTATCATGCTAAGGTGACTTTCTTTTGGTCCAAGGAGAAATTGCTTTTTAATGCCTTGTCTTTGTCTGTAACAAGGCTGAAGCGGTTTTTACTGCAGTGAGGTGACCCAGTGCACGCACAGATTCCTTGCACAAGGCTGGAGTGTTTACAAAGAGGAGTCCAACAGTCCTAGGTTGTCTTGGTGAACTCAGAGGACCGGAGGGCTCCTTTTTTCCCCACTGGGGCCAGTTCTTAGGTTCTCAGTATTCGGTGGCTCCCAGGGGCAGATGGGCAGGTCAACCACTTGGGGCCCAGAGGGACAGCACCCTGGTGATAAGGTTCTCTGGAACTGTTCTAAACCTCTGCCTTAGGGGCCCCAAAATAGGCTTAGAGACAATGTCAAGAATGGACCAACTCGGCGGACTGCTGAGACGTGGGCACACAGCGCCTGTGCCTTTGCTGGTCATAGGGAGGGTCTGACAGCCAGCTCATCCTCTCCCCTGAGCAAACCGCACGGGAAGCCAACCATCATCAGCTGTGCCCTGGAGCCTGAGGTTTGTGGTTCCAAAGCCCTGCATCTAGATGTGGCTTAGATGGCCCTGCCGACACTGCCTCCGAGTCTGCTCTCTGCCTTCCAGTTGGCAGGTTCCTTATTTAGGCTTGCTACTTCTTTGTCACTCTCCTAGAGAGCGCTCCTGTTTTTGAGCCATCTGGTGTCTTCAGGCAACTTCATAGGCCTGTGCCTTACCTAGGGCGTTGGTGTCACTGCCTTATTTTCTGAGGACATTGTCCCTGCATGGGGGGTGCCTGCCTATGTTTAGGACCCTTAGGCTTGGATCTTAAAAACTTCACATCCCCAAACTGAAGTCCTCCCTTTAAACTGGAACCTGATCTTCCAGGGCAAGAAATAACTGCAGGGGACATTTTGTTAAACATGAAACCATTTCTTTTGTTTTTAAATTGGCAGGAAAAAATGTTTAGTAACCACACACCTGCTCCTTTTGAGTTCAGTTCTAGAATCAACAGATTTGCTTATTTAAGGAACAAAGGTAACCATGCAGGTCAGATATAAAATATTTAGAAAGACCACACGGTGCAAACGAGGGGTTTGTCATGAGGCAAATTCTCTATCCAACCCAGCTGATGAAGTCTACACTGTGCCCAGGAAAAGTTACCATCAAATCGAATATATGGGATGCCGAGCGCAGGTGGGAAAAGGTGTCAAGGGCAGTCTCCAGGGTCAGGAAGGAGGCTGATGCACCCACAGGGTCCATCTAGTCTGACCAGCAGCCAAGAGTTTCACTTCCCACTTTGCCAGCTGTGTCATTAGTCACCTTTGTGCTCTGTGCGGTAAATGTCATCCCATGTCAAAAGTAAGACATGCCAGAGTGACTTCAAGGCTGTGATTAGGTCTGATTGAAACCTATCTTTAGAATCCAAATCTCTGAGCCAACGGGGCCCTTGGCACTGCCCCAGTCTAACCTCCCACGCTGCAGAGCAAGCCTCTTGCACCATCCTGACTGCAGATGACCTGCCTGTCTGAGCACTTCCACAACCAAGAACCAAGACCTCCCAGGCAGCAGGGCCGTGTTTGCACATCTCTTATTCTTGGAAATGCTTCTGTCTGTTGATTCAAGTAATGTCCGTCCATTAGTTGATCCAGTTTCTGCTTTCTGGAACTTTGCAGAACAAGTCACCCTGGTCTGGAGCTCACAAATTGTTCAGGGGTGGGGGATGACCAAGTACAAAACAATAAATGAGTGCACTGAATCCAGAGCTACCACGAGGGGAGGAAGTAAGGAGCCTGTGGCCCCCGAAGGAAAGGAGGGCAGAGCACTTTTCTGAGAGGTGGGCATGAGTGGCTCCCTGGGGGACAGGGGTGGGCTCCTCTCCCAGCCAGAGGTTCTTGTTTTCTGTTCCTAAACTGGTAAGGGCAGAGCTTGATGTAAGAGCAGAAGTATGACTCATGTTTTCTGATTCTTGTGCTGTCATAAGGCAACCTGGTGCACTCCAACCAAAAGTCCCTCGCCCTGATACCCCAGCTGCAGATCTTGAAAGTGAACCTTTTGGCAGGAGTTTTATGGGATTTCTCAGTTGTTCCTTATCCCCTCCCACTTTTTTGGGAGAAGTGTTTATTTTTAAATAACCAATGTTTACTGAGCACAAGCTGTTTGCTTTAGCAGTTGTCTCATCAAGTCCTTTGGGAGTCCCGGTGAGCCACATCATATAATCATCTTCTCCAGGGGGAAGCTGCCTTCCCAGCACCAGTTGCAAATAAGAGGCAGGCAAACCCCAAGTCTGAACTTCCTGCCTCTCCAATGCCATATGGAGAACTCCTCTCTCTATAATTCCTCAGACCTATGTAAAATGAGCTGTGTTAAGCTTTCTTTGCCTATGGAGATGGCAGGGGACGCGACACAAAGTCCTCTTTACATCCTGGGGAAGGGAGATCCCAGATAATCATGGGCTTGGGCAGGGGGCAGCTTTGCCCTCTGTTCTGTATCCAGAACCCCACCTCCACCCGCTCGGGGGCTGCACTGGACCTGGTGATGGGGGTATAGAGTTCATTCCAAGGGACTGTTCATTTTGACCAATTGTCACCTGAGCGCTCCCGAGGCGCTGGCCGCCCTGGGGCAGCCTTAAGGTGGGCAGTTGAGTAGAAGCCCTCCTTTCTCAGGCAGGTGCGGTGCTGACTGGGGCTTGGGGCCAGCGAGACCGGTGCGCATCCCTGCGGGCGGCTGGTCACACCTGCTCCCACGAGCGTCCTTCTGCTCAGAGGCAGGTGTGCCTGCAGGCCGGGTGCGGGCAGTCTGGAGGATTTTCGAGTTCCGGGCGAAGTCTGAATTCGGAATGACTGCAAGGAAGCTGCTTGGCGCAGCCGCCCTCTCTGTCTCGCGCGCGCGCAGGTGCAGGCGGGGCGATGAGCGCTGCAGCGCTTGCGCAGTGCCCGCCCGCGGTCCGCCGCCGCCTGCGCCGGGGTTACTAGCGGTCAACGCTCGCTAGTAACCTCGGCGGCCGCGGGGAGCGGTGCGATTGGCTGCGCGCGCCGGCGCTGTTGCTAAGGCGGGAGAGGATGCTGCGGGTCCGGATGCTGGGCTGCCCGGCCCGGATCTCGGCCTCCCGGGCTGGGGCTGCCCCAGCACAGGGGATCAGCAGGCACGCAGACCCCCGGGCGCTGTGCGCCCTCCTGTCCTCCACCCCAGCTCCAAAGACCACCCAGAAAGCCAGCATCTCGTTCAGTAGGAAGTACCCTCTGCATCTGGTGGACGGAACAGTGATTACTTGATGAATATTTCGACGCCAGAGCTTGTTTTCTATTTAAGCTAAATTGAGAGACTTTGCTGGAATGGAAACAGCTGCAGATACCAAAATGACCAGCATGCCTCATGAAAGCGCTGGCAGGCTGGCGCTCTGCTAGAGCCTGTGTCCTCGTCCCTCTGATCAGTATAGGGGGACTTCCTGAACTCTCCAGACTTCTATTTAAAGTCAGCTCATTACCACAGGTCCGTTCTGGGAGACCCTTGATCTCTTGACTCCTTGTAAAATTCTTGTTTTGAGTTCCACGTTGTGTAAGCCATGAGGCCCCGGGCCTGGGGCACAGGCTGAGGCAACCAGGCCCAGGCCCCTTTCTAGTAGCACTGGAAAAGGACCAGGGCTGGCCCTGAACTGTGAATTCCCCTTTGAAACTGAGGTGTGGCCCTCCTAAGAATCCAGAGGGTCTTGTGCAAGGTGACAGCGCCCCTCCCCTGCCTTCTGCTGAGTCACTTCCATCCTGGGTATGGTAGAGGAGCTGGGCTCTAGGGGTGTTTTCTCTAGCATCAATGGTATTTATTTATTTTGGTAAGCCCATAAATGTAATGGCATACCTGATTCTACCAGCTGTGCTCCATTTGAATATCTGGAAGGCCTGGGACTCCTGGTTGGGGCAGGAGTGTCTTCTCTGGACACTGGCCTGACTGGTTCTTTGGGCTTAATTTAGGTGCCTTGGGAAATGTTTAACACCATTGCTCCTATGCTTTCCTCAATCTTGAGGGTTCCTGACTAAATGCAGGGAGACCACTAATGATTTTCCTTGGGCTTGGGTTTCCACTGCTTGCCTGCTTATCTGCTCTGGTGACGGTGGACTTGGCATTGTTGTGAGCCTGCGTATATACAATTCTTAAGTACTCACTCTGTAAACGGTGAGCCAGGAAGCCAGAGCTTCTCCATGCCCAACCTCATTTCCCCGCAGTGACTTCCTGTCCCCATGATCAAGCATTGGTGTTTCTTTTCATTAGCCCACCCGATGCCCTCTGTGGGGAGCCCACCTGACCACCCCTGGCTCAGGGAAGCCTGCTTCATTCACCTGACTTCCAGGGCCAGGAGCCCTTCTTGGGTAACTTCACAGCCCTGTGCTCTAGCAGCCTGACATGCCTTCTGACATCTTGCGCTTCCTTTTCTGAGCCTCTGCATCATATCTGTCATCCCTGCATTCCTGCTGCCTGGCCTAGGGCTTGGCTCAGAGTCAACACGCAGAAGAATGAATGAAATCAGTACATGGGCCTGTCCTGTCGCCCATCAGAGAGCTCAGGAGTAGGGAGGAAACACAAGAGGCTTGGGGACATGGAATGTGATCTTCCCTTCCAGGTCAGTCATTTGATTGTCCTTCAGGTGGCTTCTGAGTGCCATTTCCTAGGGTCACCCCAACCACTGGCCTCCCTCTGGGCATTGAGGTCAGCAGCTGGGGTATTTGGTGATGGAAGGAGCCTGGGTTCTCCGTCAGGCACCTACTTTTGAGTCCTGGCTCCTCTCCTACTGGCCACATGACCTTGGGCAGCCGGGGCTGGTGGGAGTGCAGCGGGTGAGAACTGAGGCATTGTAGTGGCCAGCGCATTTTGCTGTTGTAGCTCAGGTTTCGCCAGAGCATTGGTTTTCATGCTCTTGGCTTCACTAAGGATTTCTGTGCCTATTGATTGTGGCAATATTATCTTGGTATTGATTGGGTCTGGAGCAGTGACTCTCACTGCCTTCCCAGCAGCCCTGTGGGAGGTTTTCTGGACACTGTCCCGCAAGGGATGTGGCTCGAGCCAAGTAGCCCAGAGTGTCTCCTGCACAGAACCTGGGTGTTCTGATCCCTGTGCTCTGAGCTCTCTGCTTTCCCTGAGAGTACAGTTTACTAGCTTCCTGAAGCTGTTCTCTCAGAGTCACTCTTCCTTCTCCAAGACTTACCCTGGTTTCCGCTTGTGTGTAATGTCGAGACTAAACCAACCCTCATTGCAGAGATGTTGACAAATGACTGTTGTTGAAGACTTGGACACTGACAGGTTGAAAACAGGCAGCTGCAGCCTCACTGCTTCTGGAGGTCTTTTAAGAACTTTCAGGTCGCTGGATGATGCCCTCTGCGTCTTTGGCACTATTTGTATGTAAGCACTGACATTTGTGAGTGGCTGGGTGGAATTTTCCACCATTGAAACAAAGCTCCGCGGCAACGTTACACTTCAGAATTTGCCTCATGAGGGAGGTTAATGTAGGTCATCTTAGGAGGATGTGAGACTTTTATCAGGCCCTGTGTATTTTAGTCTTGTGGCTAGATTTTCAAGACTAAACATGGAGTCTGTCCTCGACTGGGAGCCCATGGCGGGATGAGGGAGTGCATGCAGGTCCTGCGGTGGAGGGCCTCTGCCTCCCCCGGAGACCATGCACCACTGGACTTCCTGCATTTGCAAAGAGCTACTGGAAATCCTGTAGAAAATGCATTTCCCATCTTTACAATAATTCGAAGTTAATATGTAACAAAAAGAAGAGATTCAGATGAGCATGTTTGTAATTTTCTTTCTCTGTTTCTTCTAATAAAATGATTCCAGGCCTAGCACCTTTTAGTGAAATATTCTCAATAAGGAAGAGGTTGAGTTGCTAGGGTTGAGAGCCAGGCAAGACATCTGGCCACCAACCTGGCTCTACCTCTGACTAGCTGGGCAGAGCCTGAGGTGCCCACCCTCCCTTCAGAAGGAAGCTTTAACAGTAGTAATCCCCACCTATGGGATCAGATAACTTGAGCGCTCGGAAGCACTGTACCTGGCATGCAGTGTTTAGCAAGCGCTAGCCATGCTTCTTAAGAAAGCTGTTTACGGTCTGCTAACCTGATAATAACAGCTCAGGATCAACAAGCTGGATCCCTTTAGTGATCATTCTGTGAGGAAATTGGCGGACAGTGGGCTCCAGGCCTGGGAGGGCAGAGCCAGCCAGGGTTTATGGTGCACAGCACTTTGTGTCCTGGGCCACAGTGTTGCCGGTGTCTCTCCCGTGTGTACTCCATGAGAGACGAGAGGAGAGGAGATGTGCCCAGACCTTGCCCAGGGTCACAGGCTGCATGTGGTGAAACCCAGCGGGACCCAGGTCGCTGCCTCCAGAGCCCCTGCCCAGCACCCAGAGGCTGTGTCTCACCACTGCATGTACCTGGGTGGCCAGAGCTGGCTTCCAGTGTTGGAGTAGAAGACCCTCTGGCCGCCCCCTGGCTGGCCAGCTGCCATGTAACCCCCTCCAGTGCGGCCTGCCAGACAGATGTTCCCAACACTCAAGGGACGGCCCTTGTCGAGTGGCTTCTTGAGAGTCAGGAAGGGCAAAGGAGCCTCAGCTCTAGAAGGCTCCTCTGTGGTCACGTTGGTTTCCAGGCCCCTGCATCTCACTTCTCCAATCCGAGCCCAGGAGGGGAGTGGATTTTGGTTCATCTTTGCACAGGGGCCCTGGCAGCCTGTGGTTCCTTCTGTGGTCCCTGGGGCCCCATGTGTGCTCATCTTGGGTGGTGAGGGGTTCTTGGGTAGTAGAGGAAGCAGATGGAGGATGGAGGTCTAGGGCAGCGCTGCACCTGCCAGGCCCCAGCCCCAGCCCTCCTGTTCAGATCCGATGCCTGTGACAGGCAGACCCCACATTCCTCCTGTTTGCCTTCAAGGTCACATGAAACAGCCTGTGGTTCCTTGGGCCCCAGGTCTTTTCAGTGAACTTGAAACTTCACCTTGCTCACCAACTTCACACAGCCTCCAAAGGTTTTCACCGAGAAGACGAAGATGAGTGGAGGTGTCAAGTAGTAGAGGCCAGCAGGCAGGTCTCGAGCTGACCCAGATCACAGCCTCCGCCTTCCTGGAGAGTAAACAGCCTGACGTGCCCATGGCAGGCCGTGCCCACGGCAGGCCTCCTTCCAGCACCACCCATGGCCTTCAGGGCACACAGGCTGGGGCAGGCTCTAGAGCCATCACTCTGGCCTAGGTCTCAGGTGGGGTTGATCTGAGAATTTTCGTCTGACTTTGGTAGATGCAAGGTGAGAGTGACTGCCTGTGGGTCGCTGGCTGAGGCCCAGGCTGGCCCCCGGATCTCAACATCCGCTTGTCCTGTGCGGGTGGGGTCCTAGGCTCCCCATGATGGTGGTGAGCAGGCCACAGGTGGAAACGGGAAAGCATACCAGGGCGTTTCTGTGGGAGCTTTTTACTTGGGCATTCATAATTTTATAAGATTTCCTAAGAAATCACTTGCTTGCTGTCTTAAGAATGCCCCAAGGGGGCCTGGAGCAGTGGCTCATCACTTTCAATGCTTGCCTGGCATGCACAGGGACATGGGTTTCAAATCCCAGCACCATGTACACAATGAAGTGTCAGAGCAATGAAAACTATGTGAAAAACTAAATAAAATTATTTGATTTTCTCTCTCTTTCTCTCTCTCACTGTCCCACTCTATTAAAAAAAAAAGAAAGAAAAGGAAAGGGAAAAAAAGAATGTCCCAAACAGTTGGCTGCTTGTTTTGTAAGTGCAGCTGCTATTGAGGGTGCAAAGGGATGAGACCCAGCTCTGCCCCACACCAACCAATGTCAAGAAAAACTCTGGTACGTTTTCTTTGAAAAAAAAGTTTTCCAAACACATGCAGCGCTGACCCTGTATGGTTATTTATTTTATTTATTTATTTACTTATTTATTTTCGAGAGAGAGAATCAATTTTATTTAGTTTTTCATGTGGCCTTCATTTCTCCAACACTTAGCTGCGTATGTGGTGCTGGGGCTAGAACCCAAGTCCTCATGCATGCCAGGCGGGTGTGATACCACTGCACCTCCCCAGCCCTCTTACCCTGTACATTAACTTTCTAAGATTCCATTAGGAAATACTGGCTCTCAACAAAAGACGGGGACGGTAGGGGGCGCTGTAGCAGCCAAAGACAAGCTGGGCGGAGACCCGAGCCTGGTTCCTGTCCCTCTTTGCGTTCTGCACACTGCAGCACCCACAGTGCTCAAGAACTGAGCAGCACCAGTGACCCTTAGAGCTGTCCCTCCCCATTTTTGTTTTTCCCACACCTCCAGAAGCTGAAGATAGTTGGAACCATGTCCAGGCCCCGAGTGGCCCAAGGGCCTGTGAGTGCAGATGTCCAGCCCCACCCTGTGGTTCTGAGCCAGTGGGCATGGGTTGGTCAGGTTTGCACATCTGACATGTGCGCAGGCCACGTGGGTGTTGCTGGTTCAGGACACTGCATGGAGAACTGTCCACTTAGAGGAGTGGATGGCCACTGGGAGCCACACCTGACCCTCAGCTGACAGAGCAGGAAGTGGCCTTACCCTCTTCCACTGGCAGCAGGGAGGTTCCATGGCCTCAGCCTCTCTGGCACCCAGGCTTCACAGTGGGTCTTCTTCATCAACCCGGATGGTCCGCGAAGGCGCCCACAGCTCCTCTGCGTGAAAAGGCACCGGGGCAGGAGCTCACTGTGAACCTGGGGCCCGTGGTCCCCTTCCTTCCCAGGGTCTGAGCTAAAGCTCGCTCTTCCCAGCGTATCCATTGGGGACAGCAGCCTCGAGGTGCTGGGTAATAGCAGGAAGGCCTGGAGTCAGCAGTGTAGACCACTCTTGTTTTGGTTTTGAGTTTATCTGACCCACAGGGCCATCCTTTACCCCTGGGTGTGAGTCTGTGTGTGCTGGTTGGCAGCGGCACCTGGAGGTCAGGCAAAGATAATAAGGTTTCTCACTGCTGATCTGCAAAGCCTGTCCCAGCCCACAGGTAAAGTGTTGTAGTCCATTGCTGCCCTACTTCTCCCCAGCAGCTCCTTTGTGGAATGTGAGCCAAGAGCTACGAGGCCTGGTACTGAGGCAGGTATGAGGGCTGGTACTGAGGAGTAGTACTGAGGGCTAATACTGAGGGCAGGTCCTGAGGAGTGGTACTGAGGGCTAGTACTGGGGGCAGGTACTGAGAGCTGGTACTGAGGAGTGGTACTTAGAGCTTGTACTGAGGAGTAGTACTGAGGGCTGGTACTGAGGAGTAGTACTGAGGCCTGGTACTGAGGGCTGGTACTGAGGAGTAGTACTGAGGCCTGGTACTGAGCCCTGGTACTGAGGGCTGGTACTGAGGGCTAGTACTGAGGACTGCTTTAGAGAAATATCGTGTGACTGTGTGACTAGAGACACGTCTGTCACAGGGTTCTCGGTCACCGTGCAGACAGGTGGTAGGGAGGAAGCTGGAGCATGATTCTAACCTGGTAGTCTTATTTTCTTTCTGTAAACCTTTCTCATCTGTGCTAGTAGAAAAATTGCTCTCTTTTGCAAAGATATTGCAGTAGGTGACAAAATCATTTGTAGGGGCTGGGGCCTGAGGTCATCCTAGGGTGGAAAGAGCCCCTCAGAGTAGACATGGAGGCTCACATTTACTCAGCATGCAGCACCTACGCCCAGAACTTCTGTTGTCCCAGATTCTAAAGGCACCTAGTGGGCCTGTCAATTCTCTTCATACCCATCATGGAGAACAGGGCTGGGCATTCCTATCGTCCTCTGTCCCAGCTCTTGGGATCAGACAGGAAGCACAGGCAGGGGCTAGGGGTGTGGCTCAGTGGTAAAGTCTCACCTAGCATGTGCCCAGCATGTGCCAGGCCCTGGGTTCAATCCCCAGCACCACAACAAAAATGTAAGAAACTGTGCCGTTACCACGGCCAGCGCTTTGCCGGTGAAGTGTGGCGACCCATCGCCCGCCCTCTGGAGCCCATTTCCTAGTCTGCTTTGTGGTGTCGTTTACGGTATTACCGAACTTTGCAGTTCTGTTTTTGATTTAAAAAAAAAAAAGAAACAAAACCTTGAGCTTTTCCTCACCTAAGTGATGGCAGATTCTTGATTGCAAGATTGTAATTCAGGAGTTTTAAACATTGTCCTTTGGACGTGGACGTAGACGTGGCCACACTGATCCGAGCACGTGCTGAACGCTGTGCTGACTTCTGGCTACTGGTGCTAGGAGGTGGGACTGTTTCCCTCCAGATGGGAAAGCCTGGAGGACGCCGGCTTAGGACCACAAGTGGCCTTCACCCTGGGGGAAGGATGGTCACACACAGGCCCACGGTGTGCAGGCAGAAGGATGCCCAGGCTCGCAGGAGTCAAGGGCAGGGAGGGTGGCTTGGCTGGAGGCAGCCCCAATGGGGCAAGAAGACTCTGCCTGTGACTTCCACCACTTGCTGAAGTGACCTCCAAGGAAGACACCTGGTGACTACCGTGTCCAGCTTGCCCCTGTCACTCTGCCCAGGTGCCCTGTGGAACTCAGGCCCAGAGTAGGAGCTGGGCATCTGGAGCAAAGGTGGCGCTCACTGGGCCCTATGCTCCCTGGGCCGCCTCCAGGGCCTCCCGGGGAATCTGGCCACCTGTAGGCCGTGCCAGGGAGTGAGTCGGATGCAGCAGACTTCTGGGTTATAGGGCTTTTGAAAGGCCACAGGAGGAAAGGGTACAGGGTTTGCTTTGAACCTTGGTTCTCTCCATGCGTGTGCTGGTGAGTTGGTATGTAAGGCAGCCGCTGGGTTGGGGATTTGCCATTATACAAATGAAAGCCAGAAAGTTCTGGCTGACTTTGGACATTCAGTCGGGATTAGAGGATTGGGCAGTGCGGGGAGACTGTCCACTCCGGACATGCTTCTCAGCACTGCCGGATGGTGTGTTCTTGGCAAGCTGGGTCCTTTTGTGTGGAGATGGGCCTTGCTGTGCAGCCTGCCACACAGTGCAGACGAGGTGGCCTCCCAGGTCCCCTGTGGGGACAGGAAGAGCATGGGAAGGATAGGGAGCAGCAAAAACAGGACTGAGGCTGGGTTCCTGTTTGTGGGAGGGAGGCACAGGGAAGCCCTGAGTCTAGACAGAAGTCGCCCCAGAGCCAGAGCAGAGAGCAGCTCAAGCTGAGAGGAAGCGGGAAGTGCAGGCAGGTAATGATGTCACTGGCCAAATTCTTGGACCAACAAGCAGCGGATCTTGTGTCTTCCTGAGGCCCAGCCATTCTGGAAACCATGTGCGTGTGGACCGCGTGGAGGACTCCGATGCTGGAGAGGGGCAGGCAGGGAGGTGCCATGCATGCCAGTTCTCCAGCAGTGACTGCAGTGGACCAGGAGCCGCGGCCCTGCAGGGGTCTGGAGAGGCAGGCAGGCCAGCCACACTGGGGCAGGAAGCAAGTGCAGCTGGGGCAGGGAGAGGTGGCTGGGCCATGGGGTGGCGTTCCTGCGGAGTCCGCACACACAGGCAGGGAACCAGGACCCTGATCCTGCAATGCAGGACTGCTCATGCTCAGTGGGAGGACACCTTTCTGTTGCTTTACTCAACAAACAGGTGCAGGAGCAGGATGGATGGGCATGGGGGAGCTGCATTTGGACAGAGAGGGAGCCTGTGAGGCTGTGGCAGGGTGTTGCCCTGCTGGTGGAGGTACACGCCGCTGAGCCAGCACCATACTCCCCGCAATACCAGGGTCCCACAGCACCGTGGGTAACCGCCGACAGATGGATGCAACCCCAGGCTGTCCACGGCAGAGTGTCCAAGCATGGGACATTCTAGAACCACAAGAATTGAGGCATAGTCACAGTGTCAACGAGAACGAGGCAGGCTCGTGGAGAGAATAATGTCGAGTGAAAAGATACCCTTTCCATCAATTCCACGAGCTCACCCAACTCGCACACCCCTTTAAGGCCGAGGACGGGGCAGGGCTAGGGCAGAGCGTGTGTGTGTGTGTGTGTGTGTGTGTGCATGTGTGTGACCCAGGGCTTGTCCTCAGCGTCACACACAGACTCCTTGAGGGATGAGTACAGAGAATCGAGAAAGCTCTGTGGGTGTGGAGTGTGGCTGGGGCTATGTCCCCAGCCAGGTGGCTGGCAAACGCACTCCCTCACTTCTCCTACTGGCTTTAGAGAGCCGCCGAGGACTTGGGGCCACACTCCAGATTCCGGCTCTCCACGAGCTCACAGAGGGCCCTGGGGAGAGTCGCTTCTGCCTTCTGTGCCTCACTGTCCTTGTCTGTGAAATGCGTATCTTGAGAGGGGGTCCCTGTAGGCTTGCAGGGAGCAGAGAGCTGCACGAGGAAAGTCGCATGGAGCGACGTGCGGGGGGCCGTAGAGGGGCGTGGACACATCACATCGCAGCTTTGCAGGAGCACGTGCCATCATCTGTGGCCGCCACATCACCATCTCCTTTTGTAACTGTAAAGAAACATAAACCAGTTGAAGAGTCCTTGCCAAGGAGGACGCACACGCATGTGTGTGAAATGTGTGTGCTGTGAGCACATCTGGGCACACCGGGGCACCTGGGTCTGTGCCACCGAGGACCATGGGAAGACCGAGGGCAGGGCTGCCTGAGCTGGTGGCCACCTGTGGAATCCACATTCCAGGGCAGGCAGGGGCCTGGGCTATAGCTGAGCTGGGGCTTTGGGGACCTTGGGTCAGACCTGTTTGCCCTACTGTGCATCTGTGTCTCTGTTTTCCTGTGGCGCCAAGGCCGTGCTGTCCACAGAGGAGGCTCGGGCTCCCAGGGTGGGTGGAGTGCTCAGCGCTACTCCCACACTGAGGCGGACATGGCAGTCAGTGCCAGCACTGCCCCTGACGGTGCACTGGGGCGTCCAGGAATGTCACCCCCAAGAGCAGCCAGCAGGCCTCCTCCACAGACCAGCCCTGGCTTGCCCTGTAGCCACTGCTGATCCTCAGAGTGTGGGTCTTGTGTCACACGTCCTGCTAGCAAATGTTGATGGGACGGTGGACCCGGCAGCTCACTCACGCAGGACCCTTGCTAGGGGCCGGGTCTCAGTCATTCTCTCTGGGCTGCAGGTAGCACAGGCTGCTTACTCTCTTGCAATTGTCCTGCTTTGTGGCTGGTGTGGCGGTGGCCAGATCTGCGCATAGGGCCCCACACACACAGGGCATGTGAGGCCTGCCCTGCACCGGGAGGCACCAGGCCCCCACGGACCTGAAGGGAGTCGCAGCAGAGTGGAGCCACATTCCTGGTGACATGGTGATCACAGGGCAGGCTGCCTGCACACTCCCTCGTCCCATGCTGACCATGGCCAGTGCTGTCTGGTTGTGATTCTTCTGGGCACAGGAGTCCTGCTACTTGCCTGGAGGAAGGAGATTCAGAGCAGACTGATTCGCCCCAGGGCTGCTGTTCTGACTGTAAATGGCATAGAGCAAATTGTACACGTAGGTGTCCATGGCCCAGCAGCTCAGAGGGGGAGGGCATCGCCCTGCTAGGCGTGGGGATAGGGTGGCCTAGCCAGGTGTCAGGTGCTCTGTAATCCTCTCATTGTCTTCCTAGCAGCCCCAGGAGGGAGGGAGGAATTGTTACCCTGACTTACAGATGAGAAAATGTGGCTCAGAGAGGTACACGGAGTTGCCCCATGATGTGTAAGGACAAGATGCAGGATCTGAGCCAAGGCCAGTCACCCTGCCAAGTTCATTTACTTCCTGGGACCACAGAATGGCTCCAGGAACAGGCGAATGAGGTGAACCGAACTGGCCAAGGCATGTTTCAGGGACCCTGACCAGACAGAACAGGCATGAGGGGATGCTGGGCCCGGGCTGGGAGATGGGGTGGGGAGGGTCCTGTTGTGGAAGGAAGGCCTCCATCCCCAGGCTGAGGCCTGGAGAGTGGGTCCCGGTGCCAGTTAGCGGACCCCCAGGCAGGAGATGCTCAGAATGCACCCTGGAGCCCGAGAGGTGCCACGGACTATGCCAGGCCTCCTTCTGGAGTGAGCAGGTCTCAAGCACAAGGTGGTTGCTGTATCTTATAAGACAGGCCCAGTGTCACCTTGGAGGTGGTGTCTCGCCACACCCACCTCGTCCAGGACAACAGGAGGCCATTAATGGCTGTGGCATGCTCCCTTCCCCTTGGCAGCACCCTCTATGGCCGTGGCACTGTGTTGCTGGAGCCTCGGATGTGGAAAGAGCAGCTGCTTCTGCCCTGTCCCCAAAATGCTCCTCGGAGGGAGCCCGCACGCCCAAGGGTTTACCTGAGTTCTCCAGCTCCACAGGCTTCCTGGAGCAGAAGCGCTGCTGACTGCCACCTCCCGTGTGAAGATTCTCATTACTGTAAATATCCGGGGAGCGCGGCGGTGGCGGCCACGTCCTGGCTCCAGAAGCTCTGCGGAGCTCGCCGCCCTGCGGTCACTCACGTGCGCAGATTCCTGCTTGCTTTGCTT
>PVKS010018855.1:0-39372 GCA_004027875.1 Aplodontia rufa
ACCCTTAAAGGTCATGGCAAACAGACCATGAGATGTTTCATGTGTTAGACTCTCATGACATGTGTTTCCACAGATCCTGGGGTATCTTTATCATAAATTAAATTGTAAATATGATTCAATATATGAAAGTAGACAAAAGTAAGCTGTGGGTCCCTTGGTTTTATTTCATATGTTCTCATAATTTTGTTGTTTCAACGAAGGACCTCAAATCATTTATTTTTTTATTTTTACTTTTTGAGGATTTGTGTAGTTGTACAATCATACATGCATATATAGTAACTATATAATATGCCCTTGATCCTAATACAGAATCACACCTATATCACCCACCCCCAGTCTCTTGACTCTTCTATATTTCCTCCCTATGACAGATATAAATGTTACACACACACACACACACACACACATATATGATTGTGCATTTTCTAGAATTAAACGATTGCTTAAGTATTTTAGGCTTCTCAGGTGATTGAAGAGTAAGACATTGTTGATTCCTCCCCTCTAGTTTACTCCCTATCATTGCTCTCACTTCCTCCCTTTTTCCTCCCACTTCCACCCCCTTCTTATCCATGGCCCCCCTAGATTATGTGATGTGTTGCTTCAACTTTGGTGAGGAACTCATTTCATTTTAAATGTGTCTTCTGAATAATTATCTTTCAAATAATTACTCAGTTCTCTGGTTTACTTTTTATTTTTGCATATAACAAAATTTTGCATGTGAAATATGACTCTAAAGAAATAAGATTGATTTATATTTGTGTCCCATAATTTCAGTCTCAATACTTCTAAGCAATATCATAACTTTTGAAGACCCCCTAAATATGAATAGAATTTTTAAAAAAGACTCTTAGCATCAACTAATTTCATCTGTAATTAGCAGGACATTAACTATATACATTGATTACTTAATTCAACCAGAAAACACTTATTGAGCACTTACTATTAATATCTGTATCTACTGAGAGTACAGTAGGAAGTAGTGCTTGTTTTCTAAGAGTTCACAGACAGTAATAGGTTAAGTGCTACGTTGTATGCTATACTCTCTCTGGTCAATAACAGAAAAAAAGGGAAACCCAGGGACTCAAACGCTTATGGAGAGCTTCACAAGAGGTGAGATTTGAGTTGATTTTGAGGTGCAAATATTATCTGGGTACACTGAGAAGGTGATATTCAAAGTGAGCAAGGCACATACCCAGAGAAGTAGGAAGTGGAATAGTAAAATTAAGGAACAGAGTTGAAACCCACCAAGAGCTACTGTCAAATACTGTTGCTATAAATCAGACATGAGGATGAGGACTGGGGCTACAGAAAAGGAATTTAAGGAGTTAAAGAAAAAGGAGAATTTATGGGACTCGGTGATTTATTTAGATGAAAGGCTGATTAAGCATCATAAATCAAAGGTGAATGTGAGTTTAGGTGGATGGGAGACCTAGATTTCAGAGTCATTCTCCATGGGACATGGAATTCGGTTTCACTTCATGATCCACCCCTCTTTTCCCTACTATCCTTCATTCCCTCTCTGTTTTCCTTTACTCTACTAGACTCCCTTTAGCTTGTCTATTAATTTCTATTTAATTGGTTATCTATGTAATCTTTTCCTTCGCTCCCACCTTCCTTTATTTTACTCAAGCTTCTGCTTATAAGAGAAAATATTTGACCTTTGAGTTTCTGAGTTTGGCTAATTTTACTTAGCATGATATTTTCCATTTCCATTTAAGGGCAAATGCCATAATTTCATTCTTTTTAATAGCTGAGTAGAACTTGATTATATCTAGATAGATGATAGATAGATAATAGATTAACAGATATCACAATTTCTTAGTCCATTCTTCTAATGATGGGCATCTGTTGATTCCATAATTTGACTATTGTGAATTTTTTTGCTACATACATTGATGTGGCTGAGTGGCTATAGTATGCTGATTTCGGATCTTTTATAAAAAATACCTAGGAGTGGTGTAGCTAGGTCATATGGTGAGTCCATCCCTACTTTCTTGAGGAATTATCACACTGCTTTTCAGAGTAGTTGTACCGGTCTGCTCTCCCACCAACAATGTTCCTCCCTCCTCACAACCTCACCAGCATATATTATTGTTTGTATTCTTGATCTTTGCCATTCTGACTGAAGTGAGATGGAATCTGAATGTAGTTTTAATTTGCATTTTCTTCATTGTTAGAGAAGTTGAACATTTTTCATGTATTTATTGACCTTCTATTGAGAAGTTTCTGTTTAGTGCTTTTGCCCATTTACTGGTTGAATTACTTGTTTTTCTGGTGCTAAGTTTTTTGAGTTCTTTGTAAATGATCTTCTCAATAGACACAGAAAAGGTATTTGATAAAATACAATATGTTAAAAACATTAGAGAAGCTAGGGATCAGAGGAACTTACCTTAGCATTGGAAAGGCCATGTATAACAAACCCAAAGCCAACATCATACAAAATGGAAAAAAGCTAAAAGCATTTCCCCTAAATTCAGGAAAAAGACAAGGCTGTCCCCTTTAAGTGATTGTTAATGTTTGTTAAATGACTATCTGGATACATAAAAGGTGGGAGGGACATCAGAACATTTCCAAGCAATAATATGGCACTCAATATCTAGAGGTTTAGACCTGTTAACTTTGGCCATAGTAATGTGTGTTGAGTTAATCAGTATCAGACAGATTTCTATTCATTCACAATTTATTAATTGCCTAATATATTTTTTAAGATGTGTTGAAAGCCTCTTTTAATCAAACCATAGTGTTGTGGATTAAATACAACTCCTTCCCCAAGCCTTACCTTTCCCCAGACAATGTCATTGCTGTTAGGCCATTTGATGAACACGTTGTCTTCCTGTCCTCTGGTGAAGGGGAGGTACTGTGTCTCATTGCCAGAAATGGCTGGGTCCTGCGATGACAGAGTTTAAGACTATGAATGTAAGAAAAATGTCCACATGGAAAGTCTTCTCCTCAGCTTTGATAATTCATAGTGCAGAAATAAATGATAAACCAAAAAATAAAATCAAGTAAGTAAAAATCTAATGAAAAGTTGATGCATCTACCAGGTACATTATATAACCAATTAAAATGGCAAGTTGACACAGGTAACCAAAGAAAGATACACAACCCTTATGAAGGACAACCTCTTTCAAATGGAGCAAAAATCTCTATAAATAAGCAAAGGAATCTTTGCATATTATAGGAAGTAACCACACAGAGCCATGACTAATGAAATGGAAAAATCCTATAAAATCTTAATAGGTCCTGACATGAGTGGCTTTTCCAAAAAATCAGAGAAACCCATATTTTAGAAAAAGAGAGCTGAGAATAATTGAATCTGTTGATATTTCTCCATAAAAATCTTGAGAATAAAAAAAAAGTTCTAATGTTGGGAAGACAACTTCTGGACATAAACCAGCCTAATAAGATATTAGCCTCAAATGGAGAAAGCCAATTCATTGCATTCCCAGATTCTAACAACAATGCTGCTTAAGAAATTGAACTTCTGAATTCTCTTCTATGGTTCAGCCATCTGACGGGGACATTGACATGATGCCTATCTCGTCCCTTCACTAGTTACCCTCTAAAATATTACCCCATATAAATCATCACCATCTAAAATTACCTTTCAAATATTTATTTGCTGTCTCCCTTAGCTAGAATACATGCCATTTATTCACTAATTTAGAATAAACACACACACACACACACACACACACACACAACTTCTAGAACACTGGTTTTCAAATAGCCAGTATTTGATAAATACTTGAATTAATGAGTGAACAAAGATCATGGTCTGATTTGGGAAGCTAGAAAGAGGAATAATTTGCAGATAAGTACTCACTTATTTAACAGGATATAACTTCCAATGTAAGATAATAAATCGGCATCCTGTATCTTAACTAAGTTGTTTGTGAGATTAATAAAAAAGAAGTAGGCCCCCTAAGACTCACCATTGCTGAATGACACAGTGTAAGAGATTTTGGAAATCCCTTTGGTAGTAATGAGACTGATATATGTATTCATCCTGAGGCCTGAAACAGTGAGATGCTTTCTTTTTTTCCCCTATATTCAATATTTCTGTCTACAGTTTTTCTAACTCTACCAAAAGCACTGATTAATTATATCCGAGTGACACTCAGCTATGACAAATAAATGTGACAAAGTATCATCCCTTACAAGTCATTTTTTTCACCTGTTATTTCCTTCTTTATTTTCTTTTAAAAACTTTTAAAAGGTATAATTATAAAATCAGGGAGGTTTCTTGTACTCATTTTCCAGCTTCTCCCAGTGGCTTTATTTTGATTCACAAATATAGAAACATAAAGTAGCATCCAATTTGTCTCAACACTTACCAGAACAAGAATAAATCTCATGCCGTTTTTCTTCATTTGCTCAATCAGGACACCAAGGTTTTGAAAGTTGGAGCTGAGAGTGAAGTCCAGTTTCCGGTCCATGTAATCGATGTCCAGGTGCTGGACGTCCTACAGGAGGACAGAGGTTCAGGATCCTGCAGCAGGTACCTGCAGGGAACACTAACTGCTCTGCCAGGCTCCAGGCCCTGCTGCTTGTGGACCCATCCCAGGCCCCCCATGACTTCCCATACTGATACTCCCCTACACTGACTTCTCCATCCTGTTGATTGAAATTGCTTTCTGATTCCTGCTCACAGTTCACCTGTCCCCATTCTTTCTTCCTCTGTTCCCCCAATGGGAACTCTCTCCCCTTTTCTTCTCTTAATTCCTGTCTTTTCCACTCTTCAAACCTCAAACTTGGTGAGCCTATCAAACAAACAGCTAGTTAAAATATTCAAGTGCGTTTCCCTAATAAGCAAAGAAAATTGTATATCTTAGTGTCTTTTTTCATACAGAATTTACTAAATTTAATCAATTTAGAACTACATGATTTCACTCTAAAAATATATCTGAAAAAACATAAAAATACATATATACACATGGCATCAATGTGAAACTCACTCATTCATGATTGTTGACTAAGTACTATGATTAATATTTCCATCAAGAAGAAAGATATCTCTTTTCACAGTGAAGATGATAATCACCTACATTTCCTTAAGACTCTAGGTAAAATGTGTTTGGAGAAATGGAAACATAAGACAAAATTTGAAGATTTGTGGCTTTTTTCACCTTGTCATTTTTCTATATTTTTAAATTTTGGATTAGTAAGCTTATATTAAAATGTATATAAAAACTAAGCATGGAAGCATGTGTCAAAATGTTTGATGAAAAGATTATAGCATTTTATTTTCATCTTCTAGTCATTAATTGCCCTCCAAAATCTCAAGAGGTGAACTGAAAGTCACAAAAGACACTGACAAACTGTTGTATCTGAGCAAGCTGTGTGTGCAATTCTGCCTGGTGACAGCAATTGGCTACACTTCTCAGGGCTTTCCCAGTGCACTAGATCTGGATATGTGTGTATGCATATTAGAGAATGGAATGACTTGATTTTAGTCGCTTCCTTGTATGTTGTCACTTTATATCCATCCCCCCATATCTCCACTTCTAAACCCTGCCTTGGCTACTGCAAGATGTCAATGAGTGCCAATATCCTCCAGGCATTCCACCAATGGCCAAAGGATCTATGCAACTCTTAGTCTAGAACCTTTATTCAAAAGGACAGAATGCAATAACTTGAAAAAGCAATCTATTCATACAGGACTCAATTACAGCTATAGTTTTTATACTCAATGAGCCGCAGCAGTAATTTCTACAAAGCTGTTTTCAAGAGACAATTAGTTACAAAGTCCCATAACTAAAAGCAGAGGCTGAGTGAGGGTTTCATACATAGGGGATCTCAGCTGCCGTCATTTCAGCATACAGACTGGCAATCTCAACATCATTCTGGTATCCATAGCGACTCAGCTGGAATCCCAAAGCCCAATATGGAATCATTGCTGGCCGACCAATCAGCTAGAATAGAAAAACGCTAATTATACATTACTTGAATACACCAAATTATCATGCCATAGCCCATAAATGTGTATAAATAGTATATGTCAATTAAAAAGTAAAAAGCAAAAAAAAAATAGATCCAAGTAACTTCTTAAGGAAGAAAAGATGGTTGGCTTATAGTTAAAATAACTAAAATTTCTACTGAGTACCATAAGAACTAGCAGATATCATTGGAGGAAATAGAGAATTCAAATAAATGTAGAACAACTATGGAGATGGAAAAAGCTAGAAACACTGTTACTAAAGTTTCTCTATATTCTATCACTCTGTGAAACTGAGAATGTGGTGGTTATTACTGAACTGAAATTATGTATGGGCTACTTAGCATGTAATTAAGAGACCCATGGATTATTAATATGCCTTTCACACACCATATCCGTAAATTCTGACTTTCAGGAAAGATAGTAATAATCTAATGGTGACATCCAGGGATAAAAAGAATGACCTGTCTCAGTGCTGAAAACATGCTAGCAGTATCCAATGAATATCTGATTATATATCAAAGGATAGAAAGGCTTCTAACCTCAGTGTATTGCTGAGTTACCAGTTCAGGCGTTGGCCCCAAAACCATATAAAAGTCCAAAATCCCTCCTATGGTGCGATACGTCAGAGCAGGAGTGGGCTGCAGTGTCACATCTTTAAAAGATTTAAAAATAAAGAGACGAGGAGTATCTGTGGAGCTGTGAGACTCTCACATAGGGAATCTGCTCTAAAATGTGCCATCTTCGTTCTCTTCCCTTAATGTCTACCTCCCCTAGAAAATCTTCCCTTGTCCAGTGGAACTGAAGATAGACTTGCAGCTCCCCAAACGTAATATGCCACTCAACACCTTACATCACCCTGTGAAGAGAAGCTGAAATGTCACAGCAAAATAAGGGAGCACGGTACGTCAAATGTTACAATTAATGCCTGGTCCTAAACAATTTGAAAGTCTTGAATAAATGGAAAAATGAATAGAAAACAAGTTTGTTCATGCCATTTTCCTTGCCCCTTAATTTGTTTGCTCCTAGTGATCTCCTAGATCACAATGCAGTGGCCAAACTGTTTGTGGTGGTTCCCAGGGAAGGCATCTCTGTCTTACCCATGGCATTGCTGTTCAACAGGAGCACTCCATGGGCATTCCCGTCTTCTTCCAAGGCCATGTAGTAGGGGTGGACACCGTAGGAATTCTTCTTGTACTGGTCATGACGGTAATAAAAAGTGAAAATCCAATCATCTCCAGCACATAACCCAAACAGCAAACTTATACACCACGTTAAAGATTTGATTCAATGCATGTCCTTTGTAGGGCCTTCTCTCACCTACCCTTCTACCCCACCTTAAAATGTATGTTCTCTCCCCTTGTGTCACTTTTGTTTATTATTATATAATACCTTTTTTCCTTGTGGTAGTGGGGATTGAACCCAAGGCCTTGTATATGCAACGCAAGTGCTCTGCCACTGTGCTATATCCCCATTATTTTTACTTCTGAGACAGGGTCTTGCAAAGCTACCCAGACTGGCCTTGAAATTGCAATCCTCCTATCTCAGTCTCCAGAGTAAATGGGATCACAGGTATGCACCACTGTGCCTGGCTTGTTATTACACAATTCCATCACAACACTCAATACACTGTGTTATGATTTCCACACAAATCTCTCTCAGTCTATAAGCTTCTGGAGGGCAAAGGCAGTGTCTTATTAAATTTGCAGGTAAGGGGCTGGAGTGGTGGCTTGGTGGTTATGGTGCTTGTCCAGCATGCCCAAGTACACTGGTTCAAACGCCAGCACACACGTACACAACTAAGTGTCAGAGCAACAAAAGCCACATGAAGAACTCAATAAAAATTTATTCTGTCTCTGTCTCTTTCTCTCTCTCTCACTGTTATTCTTTCTTTTAAAAAATTTGCAGATAAGCACTTAGCAATGTGCTGCATATATTAAATAAAGGTTTGTGAAATAAAATCTGTGGTCCATGGGGGAGTATGGAAGAAATATATATATTACATATAAAAGAGCATGACACGTGGCCTCTTACCCACCTAACCATCAAATGCTGAATTTATCAATATAAAATGAGGCTAATGAACAAGAATTCATGTATTGGCATAAGAATTAAAAGTAATTTTGCATAAGGAGAAACTGTTAATTTCATCTCTGTCCTTACCCCTGGTGGCTCATCGGAAGCAAACATTCCCCATGTGCTCCAGTTTACACTTCTTCTGAAAGTCAAGTCCTCAGTTTCCCCGAGGCCGTAGAGGAACGCAGAGGGGAGGCGAGTTGAAATGGAAAGATACATGTCGTTGAAGGTGAAGCCAGGAAGTTGAGTATCCCAACTGCAACATAAAGGCAGACCTCCATGCTGAGCCAGAGATCACAGGCTGGGATGCCCAGTTGATTCAGAAGCCTCCTGAATCATTGAACATCTGAATCCAGGTTCAAATATTATGAAAGACCTAGGTCATTACAACAGCCATGACTCGGAACCCAGGTTCCATGTTTGCATTTTAATTCTGTGGTTTGCAAGACTGAGAGCTCCTTCTCAGGACCCTGGGCTCACTGAGGACAAGAACTAGGTCTCGTTTGTCTCTTTATGGCTAATTCTCAGTGCCTGGCATATCGGCAAACGTGAATAACTGAATGAGGTCTAAAAGATACTTTCTAATAGAAAAATGTGAAACTCTAACAACACCACCTTTAGATTGACCAGAGAACTTACTGGAGATGACAACAGAGAGAAAATCAGATACATAGTCAAAGACAACAGAAGCCATTCACAGGGAGAAACACAAATATGCACAGAAGTGACCATCTCTGATGGGATGGGGGACCTCACCCCAGGCAAAGGCCAGACTTTAACTAGCAGGACAAGGGGTTAGAGATGACAGTTGACAATTCCATGCACACTTAACATCATAGCAAGGCTTAAAGTCTGTGGTATTGATAGAAGCAAACATGGTAAGAGGCCATTTCTCTCACCTTACTGACCTCTGCTCCTCTCTCCTGCTTCTTCAATTATTATTCCTTAATGAAGCATAATATAGAACAGATTTATATCTTAGGTTGTCTGTTATTCTTGCTAAATAAGAGTTTTCTGTTCTAATTAACAACAAATAGAAAATATATTTCTGTCTCTGAAACCAAACAGGTTTCTTTAAACTGTGGGTTGATTAATTCTGAGTTAATAACTAATAGAAAAATAAATTGCCTATGAAGTAGGGGGAAACTGACATACCCTAACACACACACATAATTATGTAGAGTGTCTGAGATTAATATTTCAATAGTCCTAATTAGAACCACCATAATTAAATCCAGAATCACTCTAATTAAAGCCAAATAAAGAGCACTTACATCACAGTTTGGGAACTTTTGCGTCGAATCTGGATTCCGAAAGGATTGCTCTGAATCCTGACATCATACAGGCAGTTTTCAGGGGAGCTGACCGGTGAGTGAGGTATATTCAGAGGTACTGGAACCTCATACCTTTTATTAGTGGGATCGTAGATCTGACAGAGAGAGAAAGAAACTCTTCCTGATGGAGTCTCAGACCCAAAACCCTTTGTCAGCCCATATAATTCAGTTCCCATGTTGCTTGCTTGCTTGTTTGTTTCGGCCAATTTGAACCACAGTGGAGGCACCAACTCTTCCAAGCAAGCAGATGTGAGGCCACCTTACCTACTGTGACAGATCCTGAACCTCAGTAATACCCACTCAAGAGAACCTGTGAACTTAAGCTGCAGAATCTCATGCATAGAATGTATGCATGCATGTGTGTGTGTGTATGTGTGTGTGTAGGATGTGTACTAGATGAACGTACACGTGCATGTAACTATAAGATAGTGTGTGAGCATGCATGCGTATGCTGGGACCCAGAGAATTGAGTTTCCATACAAATTTAGACCTCTTTACTATTTGAGAACCTTTTCAATTCAAGGTTCTCTTTGTATCCACCATTCTTCCTACTGGCCTAACAGGACTGTGTATAGGGAAAATGAGAAGAGTGAAAAACAAATACAGGGAGAGGAATGATCACCACTACAGTCAACCATCCAGCCTGTCCTCATGCTACCATTAGCCCCGGCTTCCATAAAGCTGTTTCTAAAGCCCTGCTTTTCAAAATTCCATTTCTTAAACCAAAAGCAGTGGCATTGCCAGGGAGCTTGCTAGGAATGCAGTCTCAGCCCCTACCGCAGACCCGCGGAGGCAGAACCTTCATGTTCACATAATGCCCACGGAGATTGAGGACACACTCATGTGAGAAGCAATATCAAGAGCAGAGCTGCTCAAGGTCATGCCCGCCAACCGCATGTGGCCGCTGAGCACCAGAAATGCACAAGTCTAAACCCAGGTTTACTGGAAGTACCACCCACATGCCAGATTTTGAAGACTTAACTTAATTAACAGGTTAATTAAATAATTAAACTTGGATTTCCAAATGGAATGACATTTATTTTAGTGTATTGGTTCAATAAAATATTTATCTCTTTCACTTGAGTACTTAAACGTGTGTGGTTCACCTTTTATTTCTAGTAAGTGGAGGACAATGGCAGGTCACCAAGCATGTGGTCCTTTCACCTGCTGCATCTGCATGGCTGGAGAACTTAGAAACACAAGTTCTCAGGCTGAGTGCAGTCCAGGCCTACTGAACTGGAACACTTGGGAGTGAGGCTGAGCAGCCTGGGCTTTAATACCTGCACGTGATTCTGATGTACGCTGAAGTTTGAGAGCCACCAGTAGAGAAATAACTGGAAATTTGGAAGCAAGTTAATGCCTCTCATATGTATTAGCCACAAAGCAGACTCATATTTCTCAGGGGTAAGGAATGACCCTTTTGAGACTATTTATGATCTAGAGAATTGATTATTATAGAAGATTCACAACCTGATGGATCTAAGGTCATACCATCCTTCTATGATTTCCTTACTTTCTGACTTTTGTCCCTCTTAGCCACCTCAGCTCCTGCATGCATGGACAGAGAGATCTGGATGAAGTCTTTTCATGACTTCTGTCTGCACAGAGCTGAAGGTTAAGAACTCGTCTTGAAAACCAATATCAGCATGGGAATTACCTTGACCTGCAGCATGTTTTCCGTGTGGTAGATCACATTCAGTCTGAGGAAGCGGATCTTTTCAGAATGAGTATTAAAGACCACAGAGTCTGCCAGGAGGGTGAGGTCAGAGGTGATACTCGTGGGCAGGTACTGAATGTTACTGACAGCATAATTAGGGATGGTGTCATAGTAACAGGTGGGCACATCAGGATTAGCTGTGTACTGCAACAACAGGAGGAACTCTTGATCAGCCTTAAGCAGTGAACTTGCAGTTGGATTACTAAAGAGACTCGCTAAAGTAGACTAAGTCTCAGATAGCTTTGCTCATTGTTATAGGTTGAATCGTGCCCTCCCCCCCGAAAAGATAAAACCCAAGCCCTGATACTGTGAAGCTGGACACAGGGACTTTGTGGATGATCAAGTTAAAAGGAGGTCATTTGGACGGGTTCTAATCCAATGCGACGGGTGACTGCATTAGGAGAGGACATTTAGACACAGGCAAACACACTGGGAAGAAGGCTACGTAAACACAAGGGCAGAGATTGAGTGAAGCAAGTGCAAGCTAAGAAATGTCAAACACGGCCAGCACACCACCACAAGCGAGGGGTGAACCATGGAACAGAACTGACATCACAGTCCTCAGAAGGAGCCTATCCTGCCAATGTCCTGGTCTCAGATTTCTAGACTCCAGAACTAGGAAGGAATAGACCCATATTTTTGTAAGATAATCTGCTTGTGTGACTTTGTTATAGCAGCCCTACCTAATGAACACAGGTACCCTCATTTAACACACACACACATACACACACACACACACACACACACACACAAGGACCTTCTATAATGAGCAAATCATGAAGGAATAGTAGGAAGCCTGATGGAATGCTGAGGCAGGGTCCTACTCCCATTGTCCTTACTGCTCCACATCCCATCTTGAAGATTCACTAACTTTTTCAGGCTTTCGTTCTATCTACTGCTCAAATGGAAAAGACCAGGCTTCCCTTAACCTTCTAGTTTAAGCTCTCCAATTGATGAAAAATAATTCACTTAAAATACTCAACGCACAGTGCAAACCTACTGTACACTATCATATAAAATGGGGATTTGAATGGCATGGCTGGAGAGACATTAAAAATGGCAATGTGTCTCTTCTGATTCTGGATAGCTAAGGAACCTATATGTCACCCATTCTGCAGAGTTGACAGGTGCATATTGGCACATTGTCATGGTGCCCTTCAGATTATAAGCATTTGCAAAGGGTTTTCTAGGTGCTTAATTGCTTATGGGGCAATTTATATAACTTCCTGATCAACATGGTAACCTGTATTTGATCAATACCTCCCAAAGACATCCCCGCTGCCTGCAGCTCTCCTCGGAGGCAGTAGGATCCTCAGGGTAGCAGTTAAACTTCTCCAGGTCACTGACTGGAAGATTCCACTCAATAGAGAAATTTATTCCCAGAACCAGTCCCTCAAGATTAGTGATGGTCACCACCTGGGGAAGAGAAAGAAAACATCAGTGACAAATGAGATGAGATGAGTATAACTACATGGATAAAGTCCTTGCCTGATGGTCCGCAAGCCAGAGTATGTGTAAATCTGTCCTGAACTAGGCTAATGTATGGAAAAGTGTTCTTTGTGTCTCACCTGGGATCGGCCTCTAGTTTTAAATTTGTAGAAAAGGATTATCTCCCATCTTAGGGCCCCGACCCTATCTTCTTTAGACCTGATTGCAAAGTGGGAAGGGTTTATATTCTCATTCAAAGATTTTTCCTGCATCCCCCCTTCGATTTGGTGACTCTCCCAAGCCAGTTTCCTCTCTGACTGTCCAAAGGCAAGCAAATCAAAGGAGGACTAGCAGTCAGACTCTCAGGCCAGGGCTTTCAGCAAGGACTCTGTGGAATGCAACAATCCCTCACCTTTGTTGAAGCATTGTAGACAACACTTGAAATGGAGGTGGAATTATTATTAAAAGAGACAGTAAAGTTGGTTGGCTCTTTGTCCAGTCCCAATATTATGATATCTGTAAACGTGATGTTGTCTGGGTTCACATTGCTGTCACTTATCACCACCGTGGCCTGTAGAAGGTTCTGTGGAGGAAAAGACAGAGTCGTTGCCTCACATTCAACATTGCTCTGAGATCTAACATGTGTCCCTTTCCTCCGTGGTTCTCAATGTTGCTAGGTGAGTGTCCCCAGGGTACTGACATCATGAAACCTTCAGTAATATTTCATGTTTGCTTTGGCTCACTGGCTGCCTACTGATTCTTTGCTGTGGTGATATGACCCAGACATTAAAGAACTGTCTAGTAGACAGGATGGGCACTTACAAGCTAAACAGAGACATAAGCACACAGAGACCCATTGGCACACAAAGACAGAGACATAAACATACTCACACAAGTGATTTTTTTTCTTTTTTAGTTAATAATAAGAGTTAAAATTTACAAAAGCTTGCCATGTGCTAAGGTTTTTACATGTATTACCTCATTTAATTGTATCAGCAAATTATGAGGTCAAAACCATAATTTTCCCCATTTTTTTTAGATAAGGATACTGAAACACAAAGAAATTAAGTAACTGATTTAGGGAAGCACAGTTTAAAAGGAACCAAGCTAAGCTCCACAAAGAAGGTGGGACTAAACACTATAAAAAGAAACTGGACACTTTGATGATTACAAAGATGTCCCACATACCATGCCTGATGTTTGACAGAGGTGCAAAAGCAGCACAAGAGAGAGAGGACAGCCAGGCGCGGAGCCACACACTTGTAATCTGTGTTGGTCAGGAGGCTGAGGTAGGAGGACTGCAAGTTCAAAGCCAGCCTTAGCAAATTAGCTAGGCCCTAAGCAACTTAGTGAGTCCCTGTCTCAAAATAAAAAATAAAAAATGGTTTGGAGATGTGGCTTAGTATTTACGTGCCCCTAGATTCAATCTCTGGTACAAATAGATAAATAAATAAATAAATATACAGAGAGGACAGCCCTCTCAACAAAGGATGTGCCCAGGCAGATGTTCAATTTGACCTAAATTAAAGTAGATCAAAATGGAACACAGTCTTAAATGTAAAAGTTAAAATTTCAAAATTTTTAGAAAAAATTATAGGAAGAAAATGCTGAAGATTTATGGATAGGAAAAGATCCTTAGATATTATGTCAAAAGCATATTCCATAAAAATAATGATATATCAGACCCCCCCAAAATTTTAAGTTTTGCTTTGTGAATGACCCTGTTAAAAGGATGAAAAAAGAAGTCTACAAACAGAGAAAGTCTCAGCAAACCCCATATTCAACAAAGGACTGATATTAAAAACATGTAAGGACTCTCAAAAACTGAACACTTTTTTTTAAAGCCAATCCAATTAGAAAATGTGCAATTAGAAAATGGAATAGATTGAACAAGCATTTCACCTAAGGGAACATACAAACAGCAGAGAGATAAATGAAAGATGTACAACATCATTACATCAGAGAAATGCAAATCCAAGCCAAGAGGTGACATCATCACAGCTTCCTCAGAATGGCTATGAGAAACAGCAACAACATCCAACGCAGGTGATTGGGCAGAGACTGTGGCACTGTGTATGCTGGTGGCAATGCAAAGCGGCCCAGCCACTCTGGAATACAGTTGAAAATTTCCATAAAACTAAATATACATCAATAGAAGGCCGAGCAACTGGACTTTTGGGCATTTGTCTTAGAGAAATGAAAACCTCTGTCATAAAAAATCTGTACATGAATTTCCAGAGCAGTTTTATTTATTTAGAATAACCTATGGCTGGGTACATTCCAGAGTCTCTTTACCAAATGAACAATACCTTGGAATGCTTCTTATCCAAAAACAAAAAACAAAACAAAAAAAAAGTAACAGAAGAATTTTGAGGAACTTATGCTTACTTAAAAAGCCAATTTCTCATATCCTTCGTGATTCCAGTTACATAAAATCCTTAGGACAAAATTACAGAAGTGGAGAACAGATAATTGGTTGCCAAGAACTAAGGAAAGAGACACGAGGGCATGGCTATAAAAGGGCAATAAGGGGGCTGGAGCAGTGGCTTGGTGATATGGCGTTTGCCCTGCATGTGTGAGTACACGGGTTCAAACCCCAGTAGCCATGTACACAATTGTCAGAGCAACGAAAGCCAGGTGAAAACCTCAATAAAATTGATTCTCTCTCTCTTTCTCTCTCTCTCTCTCTCTCTCTCTCTCTCTCATTGTCCTTCTCTGTTTAAAAAATAAATAAATAGGGGCTGGAGCGGTGGCTCAGCGGTTTCGGCGCTTGCCTGGCAAGCACGAGGACCCGGGTTCAAACCCCAGCACCACGTACTCAACTGAGTGTTGGAGCAACTAAGGCCATGTGAAAAACTAAATAAAGCTGTTTCTCTCTTTCTGTCTCTCTCTCGCTGTCCCTCTCTCTAAAAAATAAATAAATAAATAAATAAATAAATAAGTGAAAGGGCAATAAGAGGGATCTTTGTGGTGATGGAGTTGCTCTATATTTTGATAGGAGCAATATCAAAGATCTGGATATAAAATTGTACTATAATTCTATAAGATTAGGGGAAACTGTAAAAGGTACACAGGCACACAGTATTATTTATTACCACTACACGGGGATCTTTATCTCAAAATAAAAGTTTAATTTAAAAAACATAAATTCATAAAAAAAGAGAAATAAAGGATGGAGAATTTTGAAAATAAATATCTGTACACATATGGTCAGACATCCAAGAAAACCAAATTATAATTTCCCATTCCCACCAGCCTCGTGGCTTTTCCTTCCTCCCAGGCCCTTTGGAATTGAACATCAGGCAAGTGAATTCTGCATCTTTCAAACTTTCCAAGCCACCATGGTTGACTTGTGCCCACAGTCAAGTTTTAGGGGCTAGAAAGGAAAAGAGAATCTCACAAAAGCCTTTGCCACTCATCAGCCACACACTGCATCCCGCGCCCACTTGCGCCCCTCCACAGGGCACGCCTTGGAAGTCCTGACTCATCACATAAATCAAAGGATATAATTTTTTTTCCAGAAAAATAACCCTATAATTTCTTCACAGAACTCATAATAGGTTTTTCAAAGTTTATTGCACATCTGACACAGATTAAACACTTTGTTGTTATCTTGAATCCTTTCTGGGATTATCAAAGTCAAACCCTCCCTATTCATGTGACCAAGCATCTATGGAACACCAAAAACTCAAAGAACAACCTCAACTAGGGACATAAAAAGTATGTTTTCCATGAAAACAGTACTTACAGAAGTAACGGAGAAATCGTACAGAATGTACATCTTCTTCGTTACAGCATCTGAAAGAGCAAGACAGACACATATCCTTTACCACGGGAAGAAGAGGGGTCTAGCTCTCCTCTTTGGCTGGACTATCTTGGCATCTAACTATGCTAATTTGAAATCTGCCCATTTTTGTTAACCTCCACACAAGTTTTTTGGACCACTTTCTCTGAATTCTCATGGCCCTTTGGGGTACCATATTGCTGCCATTTAAAACATTTTGAATTGCATTATAGCTATTTACATGCATATGTATCTATCCTGCTAGACCATGGGTTTCCCAAGGTCAATGTTTATGTCACATCCCTTTTTACATTCCTTGGACATAGTGTAATAATAAATAGCAAATAAATATTAACAAATTCTGACTCCACTCAGGGTGGAATTTTTCTACAACTGCACACGTAAAGTTTACATGAGGTATTCATATGAAAGACTTACCATGAAGAAACACACTACACAAAGTATCTACTTCTACCTCCATAGTAGCAGAAGCAGTACTTCTCAAAGCTGTCAGCTAGATGCGCTTCTTGGTATTAGTAACTGTACTCAGAGAAGAGAATAAGCAGACTAAACACAGCAATGTCTGGCTTTGGAAATGTCCGTAACACAGAAGTTGAATACTTGAAGTCATTACTGCACTGTGCTTGGCTAAGGGAACTTTCAGAATGTGTTCTAACTCTTTAATTACAAGCTACAGAAATAAACGGCATGATCAGCGGAGAGGGGCAGCCTTCAGCCATTCGCTTTCACTGAGAACCACAGAGAAGGCCCCACGAGGAGGTCTACCTTTAGTCACACCATCATCCCAGTACAGATCTCCCTTCGCTTCTCTCTTATAGTCCAAGGCGACAATGAGCCCAAGGGAATTCTTCCGGCTGAGACGAGCAATCCCAGTTTCATAGAATAAAGAATAAATGGAACCATGTGAAGGCAGAACTTTTGATACCAGGGAGCAATCCTCCCAGAGACTATATCCCAGAAACTCACTAGACACAGACCCTGTGCAAACAGGGAAGTTGGGTGTGGGCAGGGGCAGAAATTAGTATACAGTGAGGGTAAGATCAGAGAAGGGACTGTTGGAAGCTGGGTTTGCAATCACTCTAACAGTGAACACCTACTCAGTGCTTACCATGTGCCAGTCACTTTTCCAAGTATCCTGCACAATTCTCATTTATATTAATCCATTTAACCTTCATAATCATGCTAAAAAATCAGACTATTATCCTCCCTGGTTACCAATTAAAAAGCATGAGTATAGGTAAGTAAGGTAAACATACCTAATACGTTGCAGAGCCAGAATGAACTCAAACTGTCTGTCGCTGGAACCCGAGCTCTTAAGCTCCAAGCCATGTTGACTTTCACATGATAACCTTTATCTCCTATTTAATTTGTGTTCTCTCATGCATTAAGATGAGAACATAATTTCTGGCCATGGGGTAATCCTCATGGGTTATTATTTTGATTATATAATTTAATTTAATTCAAGTGCAAAGAACTATAGAAATGTGAAGGAATTGAGACATTTGCCCCTGCCAGATGAGGATTCAGATGATAATCTGTGGCCAACTTTGAAAGGAAGATAGGATAGGGAGACGGCTTACAGGAAGCATTTTCTCTTGGACCTCCACCCTCAATCCTAGTTGTCCCCCAGGATTCTCGCCCCATTACAGCACCACACTAGTTGCTCATTAGAAGAGACAAGCACTTACCTGGTTTCTGTGGTTGTGTTTGGCTTCTGGGTGGGAAATATGTAGCCCCCTCGAAGGTGGAGTCCTATCCTATCACCTGGAAGTAGCATATCCACAAATTGCTTCCTCCACTGGATGGCATCTCCCTAATCAGTAAGAGGAAAAGAGGCCAGATAAGACACTACATGGGCTTAGAAGGTCCTTAGAGATCATCCAGTTCAACTGCCTCATTTTAAAGAGGAGAAAAATGGCAACCTCTAAATCCCAAGGTATTTAGGTAATAGCGAGGAGAGCTGAGACTCCAAACCACCCCTTTTATTTATCTTATACCATACTGTGTCCTGTAGTTTGAATCTGGATGTCTCCAAAGGCCCACATGTTAAAGACTTGGTTCTCAGCTTGGTTCTATTAGCAGGTGGTAGAAACTTTAATAGGTGGGGTCTAGTGGGAGAGTTCAGGTCATTGCTGGTGTGTCCTCAAAGGGTCTCTTCCTCTTCTTCTCTCTCTCTTTCACTTCCTAGCTATGAAGTGAGAGATTTTGCTCCACATATGGTCTTGCCATGATGTGACACACAGGCCCAAGGTCGTAGGGCCAAATAATCATGGACTGGAACCTTTTAAACAACATGAATTAAACCTTTTCTCTTTACAAGTTGATCACTTGAGTTTTTTGTTATAGTAACAGAAAACTGACACCACACAGCCTTTCCCCAACTGAGCTTGAGTACTTTATGTTATCACAGATAAAGGCCAATAACTGCACAGCAACCAGATTCATACAGGAAATTTCCATAAACCTATTCCAGCTATTCAAATTATTTCACTGTACATTTTGGAAGGTCTTTTTTGATAATCTGTATGTTGATATCCACCTAAAATTCATATTTTGTAACCCAATGCCCAAATGTGGTGGTATAAAGAGGTGGAGCATTTGATAAGTGCTTAAGTCCTGAGGGCCCAAAGAGAATGCCATCAGTGAAGATGAGTGACCCTCACCAGACATGGACTCTATTGGTGCCTTGATATGGGATTTTCCAGCCTCCAGAACTATGGACAACAGATTTCTTTTGTTTAAAAATTATCCAGTATAAGGTATTTGGTTATACCATCCTGAACAGACTAAGACACCTCACAGAAAAGTACCCATTATCAACTAAATGTAAAACCATGCACTATTACCCTACCCGAGCCCTCAAGTCTGCTGGTTTGTAATTGTTCTCTGCTAGAGGAAGATTTCTGAGACAAAGGGCCATTTCACTTACCGTCTCATAGTCATACCAGATGGCATCTGGAATGTATGCTTTCACTTGCTCTGAACCCTAGGGAGAGGAAAAAGTGAAGAGCATCATCAGCATCCCACTTTACAGTTACAGAACACTTCCAGATCCCTGCACGTGGTCACCTGAGCAATCTTGACAGAGCTGGGAACATCCCATGCCACTAACAAAACTACAGAAACCCAGAAAGGTTGAGCAGTTTATTCAAAGCAAAGCTCTATCTAGATATTAAGTTTGCAATGTTTATGCATTTTCTAGGAGAAGCAGAGAACGTGCATTCGCTGAGTCATGCAATCTGATAGCTGGGAGGAATCTGAGCCAACCAGACCTCCAAGCGAAAAAATCCAGCTCAAAGGGCCCTTAACATACATAAATTGACAATCTTTTGTATTTATAAGCAAATGTGCATAATCCCGATCCTTCCCCAGCTTCTCTGCTCACCCCTGCCCTGAATGACACCTAGGTAAGATAGACATGGTCCTCCATGCATGGACTTTAGAGTAGCACCCCCGCTGCACCATCACTCCTCTTCTCTCACTGCTCCTGTGCACACCTATCCTATCTTCCCAACATAACCCCAAAAGCACATCCCTCTGGAAAGAGGAAACAAAGACAGATGTCAGGTATACATGCACCAAGGTATTTAAAGTCCACATCAAGGCCACACTGAATGTCTAAGGACACAGCCTTTTGAGGTAATTTTCCAAGCTGAAAATTATTTTTGTTGGTGGGACATTGGGACCCAAAATTACTGTTTTTCTATTTCTAAACTTTTAAGATCTTCATCGTCTATATACATGTTTAGATTTAAATACAATCATAGTTACTCAGGACCTAGCTCATTCAGTTATAAAGCAACAAAGACAAGTGTAATATCCCACCCTATCATTCAGATTACAAACATACTTCATACAGGACTGGTGTGATAAGGAGTCCTGGCCCCCATAAGAACTGCTCATGCACGTCCCATGTGGCTGGGTCCTGGTAGAACCTAGAAAACAGAGACACAGTGGGGCATGTGCAAATCCCAGGGTAGGACAGCAGCACCTTCTGGGTCCTAACTGACCGTGTTACTATTAAATAAACAATGTAGAACTGCCCTCTGAAGGGGGTTCTGAGGGCTAGGAAACTCACTCATGTAGCAGAGGCCTTGCTACTGTCTGGCCCTGGGTGTGAGCGTGGTAGAAGAGGGTGTAGAGATAGGGCAACAGGGTGTAGCGGATGTTCAGATAATGTCTGGCAGAATTCAACAGCAAGGAGTCAACACCAAAGGCAGCAGGGTCCTGGTCCTGGAAGAAAATGGAATCAATTCCTGAGTTGCTTTTTCCATCACCTTTTAAAAGTCCCCTCATAATAAGCTGATGAAAGGAGATGAAAGCACTTCCAGAACTGAAAGGGTCTTGACCCAACTCCTTCATTGTATAGCTGAGAAAGCACTGTCAAAGACCGCATGACCTTCTCAATGTTGAATTGCAAGAAAGTGGCTCAGTTTCCCTTTGACCCATGTCTTCTAACGGCAGACTAGAGTGGCCCCAGGGTGACCATGAAGCCACAGTTGCAATGGACGTAAAGAGACTATAGTGGGCCCTGCTGCCCTGAGAGCCACACTAATTTGTTTATTGAGGATTTTCATAATAATTCATTTGAATGATAATAATAATAATAAATTTTACTAAACTGAGTTGCACTATCAAAATTTTTTAAAACCCATTTCCAAAGCCTCATTGCCTACCACATTTTCTTTCCATCTATTTTTATGAATTTGCAAATTTAAATTATTTTGATTAGTTTCATCTGTGATGTTTTCACTATCACAACTTCTTTTATTTTTTCTATCCCACAGATAATGACCTCTATTCCTGTTGAAAAGAGAATCATAATAAGAGCTACACACATCAGTCTAAATTTAAATTTGAAAGTAAAACAGGGGGACATTTTAAATGTATTTTATCTAACTCAATATATACAATATTATTAACCTGTTTCACATATACTATTATTCATGAGCTCTTTTATATCCCTTTCTGTCAAGTCTTCAAAATTCAATTGTATTTTAGAGCTGTATATTACATCTTAATTTGTATTAGATAAATTTTTAGAAGTTGATGTAAAACATAATCTTATCAAACAGTGAAGTTTTATTTAATGGAAATAATATTTTACATTGATTCAGCGTTAAGATTTATGTTTAAATTGACCTTGCATGAAATGCACAGTTCAGTTTCTTTCTTATTGACCATACTCTAAGTGTCCCTAGCTGCTTCCTTCTCCCACACCTTTCCTTCATGACGCCCCACTTCACCTCAGGCCCAGAGCGCTGAAGCTTGCTGTCTATGAAATGAGACCTCTGAAACCAGGAGCCCAAAATAAACTTTTCCTCCTCTAATTGTTCTTTTCAGATCATTTGGTAAACAATAATGAAAAAACTGCCTAAAACAAGGGCTAATTCTTCCAGGTTAGAGACCTACCATTGTAAATCAAGAGCTGGAGATAAAATGATTGTTGTGAAGATACTGTACTGAGACTGCTGAAAGTGAACCCACTCGATTTGAAACATTTCAGTTGCTGATTATTGCATTGAAACAAAGGAAAACACACCTTACTTGTTCCTGCTATGATTGTAAACACCTCCCTAAAAGGGACTTTGAAGGCACTTCTACATACTTTCTCATCAAAAATATTATTTTGAGATCCCAGCCACTCATGAGGTTAAGAAAAGAGGATAGCAAGTTCATATTCAGCCTCAGCAACTGATCAAGACTCTGTTTCAAGAATAAAAACTATAAAGAACTGGGGATATAGTCCAGTGGTAGAGCATCCCTGTGTTCAAGCCCCAGAATCTCAAAATTTCAAAAAAGAATAGATGGAAAAGAATAAAGTTTGAATGAATCATGGGAAGGTGATCTCCCAAACTATTCATAGAAACATAGAGTTTTGTGACAAAGTGAAAAAAACATTTCAGATCACTGGCCAACCTGTCCCTAAATCCTTCTCCCTTGCTTCACTGTATCTATGAGTGGTTTCCCTCATAGTAGATGAAGTACAGTTCTAATGAACACCAATTGTCCCATCTCTTATAAAGGGATAATAAAAGTGATGGAAGCATCATAGAAGCTTTAACAGATCTCACCTTTGTAGGCAAGTTTTCCACAACGAAACCATTTAATACATATTCATGCCCCTTCCCACCCACTCTCACTCTGATACCCTGCTTTTAAGGTGTATCATGCAAGATTTACCTATCCTTCTTCTACAGGATCTCCTCAACCCCTCTTTGAGAAAAAAAAAAAAAAGCAGATGAGATAATCCCAGAAGTCTCCACCCTTCCTCTTGGAGACCTTACCATGAACCCAGGCCCGTTGTGATTCCTTGACAGTGGATAAAATGCTCCGAGCTGCATCCATCTCCTGCAGAGCTCCTCTGTCACATTTTCTCTATAACCACAGATGTTGGCACCTACCTACAGAATTAGCATACACACAAGGATGTCAGTCACTGAGTGGTAAAAGCATTGATTGTGTACTTATGATAAAGGAAAATCTCATATTGGAATCATGCCATTCTTAAAGATATTCCACAGTCCCAGGGCAAGACCCCAGACAAATAAGAGAAATTAGAGGTATGCATCATGGGATAGACTGAGAAGACTGGCTGGTGGTACAGACCACGGTCCCTCTATAGAAGGCTATTCCTCAAAATTCAGTTCCCAATATCACACTTCTCTATTCATTGAGGCTCTCCTGGTGGGATTTTTCTTTGACACTAATAGAGTTTACTTATGGTATCTCTTTCTCATCTCCAAAGATTCCAAGGGTAACAACTCAACAATCAAGTTTTACCATCTTATCTTCCGAAGACAGCTCACACCACAAGTAGAAATTGATTTTTTCCATTACATACCACAATGAGACACATGCTCCTCAGTTTTTCAAATACTCTCCAAGACTGATAATGGAAGAAGTATCAGAAGACAAAGGGATAAAGTTCCTTGGTTGGGAATGAGGCTCACCATGGGAATTCCAAACAGGTTGAACTCAAGGACACCAGGGATGGACCATCGAAGGTCATCCCATGTAGCCGCATTGTCGCCCAGCCAGTGGGCAACAAATTTACCAGATCCAGCAAAAGTAGAACGGGATAAAATGAAACTCCTATTATTGGAGAAGATTGCTTCCATGGCCCTGAAAAAGAATGCAGTCAGCTGAGCGTGCGGTGAGCTGGGAGCATTCAGAACCCACCTTATATCAACAGCAGCAACGGGCCTTCCAGCCAAACTGAAAGAAAACCTCAGGCTATCAAAAACTAGGTATGCAAACATGCTAGTGTTGTTTTTCTCTTTTAAGAGAAAGAGAGAGAGAGAGAGGGAATCAATTTTATTTAGTTTTTCATGTGGCTTTCGTTCCTCCAACACTTCATTGTGAACCTGGTTTTGAGGCTCCAGCCTGCATCCTCGCACATGCCAGGCAAGCACTGTAACTGCAGAGCCACTGCTCCAGCCACAGGATAGTATTTTAAGAGTTCCCTTCCCACTTCTGGTCAAGGTTTCACATCTCATACAAGACTGTAAAAACCTCTCTATTATATCACCAAAAGAATTTTTCTAGGCTACTGTCTTCCTCACTGTTTTCTCCAACTTGTTGGATCTGGCTTTGGTGCAACCTTTTTGGTTGACAAGGTGTTGTAACCATGTGTTGGGTTCTCAGCCGCATCTTTCCTCTCCAGACAGTATATTTGAGTCCCTGGGTTCCATGCCTTGCTGCCTGTGCATAATCCTGTTTAGAACAACACCAGCTCAGGTTGGAACTCTCTGTCCTCACTTCTTCTCGGCAAAGACTAGCAGACACTTAATCCTTTATTACCACTGGAGGTTTATTGCATTCTACAATCATTGATCATGGAAGAGCGTAACACAATAGGGATGGATGTGTCTTAGATTATGGTTAGACAGGCCATATGGTAACACAGAATAGATAGCAGTCAGGGTCATACTAGGTTAGAGAAAAGGGCCTCCTTAAGAGATCCTTAAGTTTCTTTTTCCCCTCCTGTAGATCTGGCCTATTTATGATCAGTTCATGATGTGGGAAGAGTTGAAATCCTCCTGCTTTTAGCCTCGTGGGAGGTGAATTTCATTTTCTAGTAGCCCAGGAACCACTGTCCTTAGACTATGCTTCCAGTTGAGGTTGAGCTAAATCTTCATCAGACCTATGACTTCAGTTCTTCTGATGTCCAGATCTCTTTAAATGAAAATATTGTCTCATTTTTAATCCGACTCTGCCTCATGTCCAAAGGCCAAGTCCCATGTACCTCATCTCCACTTTTCTCAGGGAATATAGGTTATATTGCCCAACCCAGAGAAATTAGAAAAATTCCCTTTATTTACTCAGTCAGTTACCCTTTAAACTATTAGCCATAGCTATTCAAATATATGACCCAAAACATTCATGATTTTATAGCACTTTTATCACAGGAAGACACTGGCAATAAAGCAATTTGAAATGATCTTTCCCTCTTCCAGCCTTTTCTGACTCCTGACAATTTAGTCACTCTCCTTCCCACCTGTCATTATTAAAAGAATTCAGGAGTTGAAGATATAAGAATAGGCAGAGACTTTGGGGAATATCCATCTAAGTCTCCCATTTCAGAGATGAGGAAACTTAGTCTTACCCAGTATATTTTTCAAGGAAAGGTGGTATGAGAAAGAGAGAAGTCAGAAAAGAGAATATATCAAAACCAGAAATAAGAGTCCTTCTTGTAGCTTTCTTTTTACTGAGATACAAAGTTGTGCATTTATTGAACAAGGACCCTCTCTCATCTCCAGTCCAGCAATAATGAAAAATCATGAGGACAATTTAGGGTTAGGGAACAATAGACACAGTCTTCATCTCTAATCTAATAAGAAAATTGATTCATATCCACCCCCCTCTCTCTTTTAAAACAAAAAAATTGCAGACTTCGATTCCCCAGTTCTAAGTTTAAGCCCAAGATGCTGCAATTTTAATACATTTCCTGTTGATGCTGATGTTGCTGGTCTTTGAATCACAAGTTAGGTAGAGAGGGCAGAGATTAGCTTATTTGAGATAAACCTTAAGCCAAAGAGAATGGTCATGGGCCAAGTGGAATGATCTATATGAGAGATGATGATGACCTTATTTAAGAAATGGCTGTGAGGGTCTGGAGCGGTGGCTCAGCGGTTACAGCACTTGCCTGGCATGCATGAGTACACGAGTTCAAACCCCAGGACCATGTACACAATGAAGTCTTGGAGCAAGGAAAGCCACATGAAAAACTAAATAAAAATTGATTCTGTCTTTCTCCCTCTGGCTCCTTGTCCCTCTCTCTTTATTTAAAAAAATAAAACAAAAACAAAGAAGTGGTTATGAGAAGAAAAATGGGTAATGATTATAATGTTTCCAAAGTAGAATTGAAAGCTCAAGAGCTGATTTCATGTGAGGGCAGGAAAGGATGATGCCAAGTTTCTCACTTGAGAGTCTAGGAGATAAAAATGCTGCTACCAACCAAGATAGGAAATTCAGGAGTTTCAAAACTGATTAGCCAGAGTGTGGAAGTCAGGGGAAAAAAGTCAGAGAACCAGGTGAATGGTGTGTGAGATACTGTAAGACCTCCAAGTAGAGAAGGTCAGAACATAGTTGTCTGAAAATAAAGGAGAGGTATCAGCTAGAATTATAGATTTCAAAACTACCCGAATAAATTACAGTAACATCGACTGGAAGGAATAAATTACCTTTCGTGCTACTAGCGAAAGGAAAGAGAAGCCTGAGGACTGATCTCAAAGACTCCTCCTTGAAAGAGCAAACAGAAAAGATTCAGATACAGACAGATACGAAGGTGACAAAGAACAGCAGGAAAGAAGAAGATACCAACTAGAGCTGCAGCTGAAGAACTAATGGAACCAATGTTCAAAGGATAGGTCATGACTTCAAGTGCCACAGAGAGAAAAGTCAAGTAGGGTAAAGACTAAGACAGGACTCATGAGTACACCAAAGTCCCCTGGCCCCAGTCCCCACAATGGAGGTGCAGAAACATCAGAATGGGAGCTAAGCAGAGAAAGATTAAGATTTTATTGCTTTCTTAAGCCACTGGAAGATTTCCAACAGCCCTTCAAGCACTTTGGTTCCCCCATCTCTGATGAAAAATCTCAAATTAATATTTTTTAAAAATTTGAACCCCAACTTTCTTACTCTCTTAGGTATAATGATTATATGTTAGCATTTCCAAAGGAGAAATTGGGTGGAGTGGGAGGGCCTATTTCTCAATTTACAAAGTTACCCTGTATCAAATTTATGTGACAATGTAGGTAAAGGATGGAAAGCTTTGCAGAACATACCTGTCTCCTTAAAAGATGTTCATAATGGATAATGGTGGTGGTAGTGGTGATGGTGATGATGGTGGTAGTGGCAGTACCCATGATGTGTGTGTGTGTATGTGTCTGTCTGTCTGTCTCTTGGGGAAGAAAAGAGAGTTGAGAGGGATGATGGAGCAAGAACTAGGGAGGTAAGCTAGAAGGCTGCAGTATAACATTCGCAGATAAATACAAGACATGCAGATAAATTTGGATTTCATATAAATAAGAACCATTTTTAGTATGTTCCATGGAAACTTTACTTGGTTTCCTGTGTTTTTATTAGCTAAAATAAATCAACCCGATAACCATAACACTTTCAATAATGGGATCTGGCAAGGGCTAACTCCCAGTTAGGGACTCTAAATTCCCTATACATTATTACTTATGCGTTCTTTGAAACAACAATGCTCCTTAGCCATGAGTCAATCAAGATTTATTCTGTACAGAAACCAAAGGTTTGTAGGAGAGGACTTCTTAAGTATCCTGCTAGAGCAGTTTCTATGTTCTTATAATCAAACACGTATTTGAATAATACACTTATGGAAGAAGAGAGAAACCCTCCACCTCCCACCTCCCCAAATCTGGAATTAGGGAAAAACCAAATCCTTACAAGTGTGTGACATTTGCCATGGAGTAGCCATACAAGCTGTGGACGTCATAGTGAAGGCCCCAGTAAAACTCTGTTTCCATGCAGAGAGTTCTTGCAAACAGTCTGTGGTCTAAAATGCCTAGGGGGAAACACCCGTCAGTGAGGCAAGTCTCCATTAATCGACTTTAAAAAAGTGGCCTCCCAATATTTTCCTTCCTACATAACTTTCCCATCAATCTCCCCGTGACAAAATCCTCTCCAGATTTTAAATCCTATGTTAAGTATCCTTTCTTAAAGAGGCCTACCTTCCCCCCATAGATCATTAAAAATAATTTGCAGAGCCCTTGAGATCACAAAGGATGGTTGTGAGTAGAGGCAACTGAAAAACCTGCTCAGAACAATGTACAGTAGATCTGTGATTCAATACATAGCACATACTGTTTATCTGCATAGATTTAATCAAGGAGAATTGATTGTACTATGTACAGGTATGTTTACTATGACATTGGGGTGGTTTCATAAATAAGCGTGAAATCCTGGCTCTGAAATTCCTCATTATGTATTCCCCCTTTCCCAAGTGTAAAATGGTCAGCATTTAGTGTGTCATAGACTGCAATCTCTTTTGTCTCTTTTTTCTGTGGACCCATATCTGGGGCTATGTTCGCCTTCCTTCACGAAGTCTTGATCACATATAAAGCCATAGTATGAGATACAACTTCAGAAAGTGGTGGAACAAGGAGAGATTGATGTTCAGATTTTCCTACCAAATTAAGACAAGATTTGGTGTCAGAAACTAAATTGGATTATTAAATATTTAAAATCCATATTCTTGTGCAACTTAGTTTATAAGATGAAACAAACAACCATTTTAGTTATAAAAAGGACACTAAAATTTTTTCAGGGTCAAAAGTAGTGGCATCTGTATTTTTGTCATGCCAATATATGCTCTGCAACCCTGAAAAAGTGAAAGGCTGCCTACTATGAAGGATTGTGGCTGGGCACACATGAGTAGACAAAATGTCAAGGGGTAGGGAGGAAGGTGCTTGACAGAGCAAACAGAACATAAAGCATTGAAGTTTTCAGAAGAAAATATATCTTTGACTGAGGAGAAGATTAAGAGGTTAAGGAAAATAAAACCATAATAAACATATCCAGAGAGAGACAGAGAGAAACAATGGGGGAATTCAACTAAGTAGAAAAGAGTAAAGAATAAGTTAGGGAATCAAACAATAGATTTTGCAGGAGGTTAAATGTTTGAAATCAAGATTCCCCTCAAAATATTCTTTACTCCTTCAGTGACCAAAGGGGACAAAAGAAGGAGCTAAAGCTTAGTCTTAGGTATATTAGTTGGCTCAGGTGGTCCACCACTGTGACCAAAATACTTGATGTGAACAACTTAGAACAGGAAAGAATTATTTTGGCGCATGGCCTCCTAGGTTTGTATCTGTGTTCAGATAGCTACACTTCTTTGGACCTGAGGTGAGACAGAATATCATAGCAAAAAGGTGTGACAAAGCAGAGCTGCTCAGCTCATGGCAGCCAAGAAGCAGAGAGAGGAAGAGGCTAGGGTAAAGGAAAGCCCCTCCAGGGTATGCCCCCAGTGACCTAATTCTTCCAACTAGGCCCACTTGTCTCCAATGGATTATTTCCCTTACAGTACACCCTGCATGATCCAGTCATTTACCTGGAAACCCCACCTCTGAAACTTGTTGCATTGGAGACTACATGATCAACACATATTTGGGGTCATTCCAGATACAAACCATAATAACAGGGGTGTGTGTAGGGTGGACAAATCAAAATATACCAGCAGATGTCCACCCCTCCAGTGTTCTCTTCCAGGAGTATAGGATATTGTACTTGAAGATTTTATCTCCCCTTGAAGTTAAGCTAAGGCTGACACCAGATACTATAAAAGGAATGTGGAGAAGACCCCATTTTCAGGCCCAACCATAAGATTCCCTCTACTCTTTCTCCTTTTTACCCATGAATCTGGAAACCAAGGTCTCTGAAATGAGAGAAACAGACAATAGAAGAAACTAGATCTCTGAATCACCACTTGGATCAAGTCATTCATCCTCACTAGAGTATGATATAAGCAAAAAACAAATTTTTATTGGTTAATTCATGGAGATAATGGGGTTTGTTTCCACAGCATAGTCTATTCTATCCTACTTACTCCCACACAAAACCCTATGTGCATGTGTGTATGTGTGTGCACATGCATGCAAAAACACATACATCTTTTCAAAATCAGGGACTGGAAAATTTCCCTTGAACAGAAATGGAACCAATAAAGAGAATCTTCAAGGAACCATTCATGCCTTAAACTATTGCTAATGGTGGGAGGAGGATGGAGACAGGGAAAAAGAGAAGAAGAAAGAAAGGAAGGGAGGGAGGGATGGAAGGAAATGTCAACACAATTACAGATTCACCACAATGTAAGGGAGTTTGTACCTTTGAGTATGCCAAGTCCATAATGGAACCACCTGAGGGCTTTGTAAGCAGTGAGTGGGATGAAAGAATTTGGAACTTTGGGGTGAAAGGATGACCAGGGCAGAGACCAGGCTGGGACTGACACTTTTCACCACAGGATGCCCTTGGATTATGGCTGCCAAAGGTCACTGGAGACAAACAACCAAGGCACAGCAGAATAGTGGTTGGGAAGTCTGGGATCCACTGGACTGGGAAGGGAGTTGCTATGCCCACTCTGATGCTTCCAGACTCACACTTGCATCACCAGTAAGCAGTTAAAAACTTACCAGGAGTAAAGGGTGGAAAGTTCAAGTTGTTTGATTCACACTGATTATCAGATACTTGGAGAAAGCTGGTTACTTCATCTGTTTCCTTCAAAGACACAAAACACACAATATGGAAAACGTTGTAGATTTCTCATTAGCTATTGGGAGATGCTCACAGAATAAGAGGCCACGATCTCTATGGCTTCCTATTATTTTTTGTTTGTTTTGAATAATCCCCCAACTTTTCTTGCTTCTTTTTCATCTTTTGTAAAATTAAGTTGTTGTATTAGGTCAGTTCTAAGGGATGTTCCAGTTCTAAATGACATTGTCTGCATATAGCTTTTTATAAACTTATTTCAACCCATTAATTAAGAAATATCATTTCTATATTATGCCCCTAGTTTTTGTGTGTATGTGTGTGGAATTTGTGGGATTTTCGACATATAGGATTGTGTCACCTACAAATAAAGATAATTTTATTTCTTTTAAAAAAAGAAATATCATTTCAAAGGCTGTTGGTAGCCATATAAATTATGAAGATTTCATTGTTGTTATTATTTTTCATTATGAATAAAGAATTTAAGATAGGGTAACACTTCTGTTTTATAATTTTTTGTATTTCATTGCACTGTGTGTGGAATAATAAGAGATTATAATTGAGCTCATGTCCATTTCTTTAAAATGAGTTTTTAAAAAGTGATGTCTAATCTCACTAGCACCAAGATGTTTTCAAATTTCAATGAAATTTCCCACTTGTTCTACAATAAAACACACAGGGCCTCACTAAATCAATTTTAGTGATTAAATTTTTATGGGCCACTGCTGCAAATGATAGCAATCACAAATTTTAATAAAGCAGTATTTTTTGATCTGAAAAGATAGTTAATGGAAGAAAAAGGAAAAGCTATAAGAAAATAGTGTCTTATAAAAAGGAGTAATCAGATAGTGACAAATTCATAATAAGAACACAGACTTTTTACAAGTCTAATTTACCATGTATAAGCTCAGCATTAAGTGAAAGAATTTTGAATACCCATGTGTCAAGTGAACTATGTTATTACAGATCAGGGACAAAACTCATCTGAAAATTTGGCACATCAGTTCAAAGGATATTTGGGTCCAGAATAATAACTTACAATCCACACTCCATCGAAGTCCAGATGTTCATGAAATTCAGTGAACTGCTTGGTCCACCACTGAGTACACTGTGGATTGCTGAAATCAGGAAAGACAGTCGGTCCAGGATATCCCTAGAGACCAAAGGGAGGACATGCAATTTGATGGTTTAGTTTTTCATTGATTGTTGGCTAATATTTCTTTTACTAGAAGCCCCACATTGCCTTAATTTTAGAATCAAAATTTGCTATTTCTCCTAATGCATATTAAACAGAAAAATGCATACAAGTTGACAGAAGAAGAAAAAAGGAAAGGAAAAATAAATGGTTAAATGAAAATCCATCACATGTCCTTCCCTATGGGGAAAAAAATTAAGTTTTGATAATGTCAGGCCAACTGGGAGAAAAAGTACTTAAAATACTGGAAAGCTTAACTGTGTAACATTCTAAAACATAATGATTGAATTTGTTTAATGCATTGCTAATTAAAGGTTATATTAAACCTATTTTGAAAAATTTTGTTATTAAACAATATGTTGATTTTTGCATGTAATCAAAATTTTATAAATGGTTGAATAAAGTTTATGCCTCTTACTACCGTCAGATATTCCTAATCCTAACTCTGTTTTGTCTATTCATCTATTCAACAGAATTTTTAAATTTCTTCCATGGATAGCACAAAGATATAACCATTGGAAAATTATTGAACATTCTGAATTAATATAATACAAACATTTCACAACATTCTTGCTGAAATTTATATGTTAGGAATTAGGAACAATTTACACTCTAGCAACATCATTTTCGAACATGAGATGGGAGATGGAAATTCCCACTTTTAGTGAATTGAGCTCTTGGTCTTTTGTGGCAGGTGATGGGCACAAATAATAATTACAGGTAATTTTGGACTTCAGGAAACAACCCAAAGTGGAGAGGAGGCCAAGTGAGCACCATTTTAAACAAGAGCATTTATAACACCTCTACCCACTTCTACCACCACTACCTCAGCCAATCCATATTATTTATTGGTCAATGAAAATATTTAAATGAACAGAGCAAAGATAGGGCCAACAATAACCCTGATTTGCAAAGACAACTACTTAGAAGAACTTGTTCGCATGAACTTTCTAGAGCAAGTTCCAACTTTAATAACTCACACAACTCAATCACCTAGTTTTAACCCCACATATAATTGGAATAAAAGTTGCCTATGTGATTTGGCTGAAATTACAAACTCTCAGAAAGTCAGCTGCACTAAATATGGGCTTCTGAGTAGTCAGTCTATTCTAATGCTGCCAGATGCTACCTTAGAATCGAGCCTGGATTTATCCGGAAGTTTTGTGTTAATTAAAAATGAGTTAGGTTCTACATTAACCTATGAGCATACTGATTTGTTGTTGTTTAATTTATTATCTTGGGAAAGAGAAATTTGGAGGCAGGATACTTCAAGTAACTGACTTTTTTCCCCTAATGATACACTGCTTCTCTATTATCAGTAGTATTCATGAGTCCAGGACTAGCTTCTTTAAGCCTTCAGAATTTTAATCATTTTATTAGTACATGTATTGGTTTAAAAATAGTAATGAAAGAAACTTACAAAGCCATTAAAAGAATAGCAACACTACAATTGGACTTTCACCCATTACCAAAAATATCAGTTCCCTTTAACAACTATAATTTACTATGACTTCTTTGTGAAATTACCTCCCCAACAGCAAAGCCATTGTCTGCTAAGATCCATATTCTCATTTGACTTCCATTTTCGTATATATCATAGTTAGAATCGTTGAGGATACCAGGATTCTAATAAAGAAATAGGATATAAATATTATTTTTGTAAATTTCCTTTGCATTTTGAAAGGAAAAAAAAAAACAAGGCAACAGGGTGTTTGACATACCATAATAATTACATATTTCTGGCCATTGTCATGTAATTCCTTGGCAAAATCCGAGAGGCCAGGATAAGCTTGTTTATCAATAGTAAAATCCTTTTTTCCATCCATGTAGTCTATATCAGCATACTGGACATCCTGAAAGGTATTTCTGGCCAATTAGGACAAAAGAAATGGAAAGGATTTCAGCCCTGGTCCCTGACCATGAAAACAGAAGCCATATTATTTCTTTTCTTTTCTTTTCTTTCTTTTGTGTTTTTTTTTTTTTTAAAGAGAGAGAGGGACATTGAGAGAGCGAGAGAAAGAGAGAGAAAATCAATTTTATTTAGTTTTTCATGTGGCTTCTGATGCTCCAACACTTCATTGTGTATGTGGTGCTGGGTTCAAACCGGGGTCCTCATGCATGCTGGGCAAGCACCGTAAACGTAGAGCCTTGCTCCAGCCCCAGAAGCCATATTTCTCAATAATCCTGGAACTTCCAGGGTTTGGCTATCTCCTAGGAATGAATATGCCCTTTCAGAAAGATGCAGCTGCTCTTAGATTTCAGCTTTATCTTCTCATCCTGATAGAGGCAAGCCGTAAGGCACAGGAAGGAAGTCATGAGTAGGAACTGCCTCTTGTTCAGCTCTGTAACTTGACATGTGACAGGTGCCCTTGAAGTGTGAATGAACATATATGGAATTTTAAAACCTTAGACTTTAAATGTCAAGCCACAATATACCATTAGAGGAAAAAGTGCTCTTTTGCGCTATAACACTGCTACAGTAATGATTAATAAATATAAATAGCAAAGGAATAGAGCTTTAGCTAACCATACTCCCACACAGGTACTGCTTCTTGTGTTTGCACACTGACTAGTGAGGAGCAGGTATTACTCCTGGAGAGAAGATTGAAACAGGAAGGGGTTAAGTGATGTTTCCTAAAATCATGTGATTGGATAGGTGGAAAGCCAATGGGGCCTTTTGATGATAGTCCCCTTAACTCCAGGTGCTCCTTTCCCTTACTTCAAAAACATATGAAAGGGGGATGGGGCAGCGGCTCAGCAGTTATGGCACTTTCCTGGCATGCACTAGTATGCGGGTTCAAGCCCCAGCACCACATACACAATGAAGTCTCAGAGCAATGAAAACCACATGAAAAAAAAACTAAATAAAATTGATTCTCTCTTTCCCTCTCTCTCTCTCTTTGTCCCTCTCTCTTAAAAATATATGAAAGTATTTTATGTGTTTCTCACGGAACTATGCATTAGCAGGTTCCAGTTAGTGGCCCGTTGCCCAATGTGGCATCACCTGTCCTGATACTGGGCAGTCATTTAAGACTTAGGAGTTTCCCAAAGCCATACAGAAGGCTGTTCCCAGCTATGGGAAAAAAGTTTGATTGTTCCTGAACTAACTATCAACACTTTAAAAGAGCCCGTCCCATCAGAGGCAGGAGGATAGACAGGAAGTAACAGCACAGATAGGATTAAAAGTATTATATTTGCATTCTGGTCCTGCCACTTAACTAGTTGTACAACCCTAGAAAAGTTGTTAACCATGCAGGGTCTCCATTTCCTTGTTTATAAAGTTGTGATGAATGAGGAGTAATCTTGAAAGTGAGAGGACTTTGTAAAATAATAAGGTGGAGCAAAAGTTGGTCTGATTTTCCCTGGAATCGGGTGCTTTCTGATAGCATATATGGGAGGAATAAAATTAAATGCAATCAATTTCCCTTAATAACAAACAATATGGCAAGCATTTGATTTCTTACAGGAAAAATTGGTCAGAGCCCTCATTGCTACTGTGAAAGCGAAATGAAGAATCCTGATATCAGGCCAAAGTCACTTCCAACTGTACAATCTTCCTTCAGATGCTATAACTCAAGCTCCAAAGTTCCAAAATAAGTTCTTTTGATAATTTCACTAACTACATTATGCACCTCCCAAAGGAACTTACCAAATATCATACAATTAAAATTATTTTTTGATTTACAGATGAATGTTACACATCATAAATACTTTGCAACTATAGAACTTCAAAATTAGAGTTGCCTACATCTTGAAGGAGTTTACACTGTGAGGAACTCATTTAATGTAAATCATGAACATTCTCTGCTCTGGTTGGGCCTGTCACCTCAGGTGTTCCTTTCTCTCATGAAATAGCAGTTAGCTTTGATGGGGTGCAGCCTCTAAACCAGATTTTTACACATGTTATACAAGGTATTCAGTGCTACCAATCTACCATGGTAAGACTTACATTCTCATTTTATAAAAGTAGAAAACTAAAGCTCAGAGATGTTAATTAACCAGCCCCACATTGCATGGAGCTCTGGAGAGCTGTGGAGGCAATTTGACTCCATAAACTCTGCACTTTGCAAGCTCAGATGGATCATTCAGCAAGCAGATTTCTGACAGTGTCTGCCTCTCTATCAATTGTTTATATAATTTTTCCTAACAGTCTAAATTTCATGGAAAAAAAATGAAATACAGGAAATGAGGCCAAAGACATGATAAAAGACAAGCCAACTTACATATGGGATCCCAGCTTTACGATTTCGGTCTACAACCTCTTTCAGCCTATCAGTGCCACCATAATCCCTGCGACTAAGCTGGAACCCAAGACTCCAGTAGGAAGGCAAGAACGGTCGTCCAATAAGCTGGAAAGAGAAATGAAGCTTTATAATAAACATTACTATAAAGTCTAAGCTTTATAACAAACATTTTCTAGAGCCAAATCCAACACTGGACGTATTAGCTCCAGTCTATCTTCTATAAAGTTGCTTGGATCTAAAAATGTCAGATCTGAGAGTAATCTCCTAGGGCAAACAGCAGCTCATATATTTCCTCACCCAAGTACCTAAATGTATTCCCAACCATTGCAACCTCAGAAAATGATGAGGTTTTCAGAAAATGCTTGACTGATGGTGTCATTTGAGGGAGAAGCAGTAATAGTCCTTCAACCCTTGAGTATTTACTCAGTGTTTACAATGTGGCAGGGGCTTGTGTTGGGACTGAGGACACAAAGACACAAAGAAAGCAGAGTTTCATGGGATGAGGAGTAGAACAGATGAAGAAATATTGAATTTTTATTAAAATGCAAGTTTTCCAAGTTGTTCCAGCCAACACTGAGAACAGTAATGGCATGGTACGGAGTATCTCTCTCTCTCTTTCATGGGTAGGAGTAGGTCTTAAGATGCTGCTTTTATAGAAAAGACATGTTGACATCACCGTTTAACAGAAGCATGTTGAACTTGACAATGTTTCCATTAAATCTGGAACCTGAAAGTATACTGATGTGTCTCATATTGCTCCCTGACAGTCCTGCCCTTTAATATAGGTGGGCTTCCTCACCTACTTTTGAATTCCTATACAGTTTATTTGCTCCCCATTGATGGAATTTATTGTGTGGTGCTTCTTATAATTATTTTAGGCTGTATCATTTTCTTTGTTTAATTATAAATTCAGTGGCATCTGGAACCATATTTTCCTGTCTTTGGGTCACCCTGAAGGAAACACTTCCGCTCTACATGCCTGAGTTTTTCCCATCTGTAAGGTGTTCCTGTTCCAAACTTTGAATCAAATATGAATGGCTAGCAAAGTTTCTTTTACATAATTACTTTTCACTGAATTTTTAATGGTTGAATAAATGAATTTTTCTGAGTTGTGTCCTTTGGTCCCTGGAAATGATTGATGGATTATGCCTGGATAGACAAAGAGTGCCTTGAAAGCAAAATGGTTTCTGATTTATTTTTGGGTTTCTCAAGCCTAGCACAGTGCCTCTTTAGCATGTAGAAAGCATTCAATAAATATCCTCAAAATAAGCAAACAAGTGATAAAAGACCAGCAACCCAAGCATCTGCAATCCATTCTGACTGCTCATAACCCTTATTTGCCCCTTGATAATCTAAACAAGTGTATGAGGCAGCAGCAGTAAACAATGACTAAGCACCAGGTCATACCTCGAGGTACTCCTGAACCACTTGCTCTGGAGTGTTTCCCAGGAACACGTAAAAGTCGAGAATTCCCCCGATAGTGCGGTAAGTGACTGCAGGAGCAGGCTGAAGGGCAACCTCTGAGAGAATCAAAGTGAGCATTATCAGAATCTAAGGTCGAGAATACACATTTATCAGGACTATGAATATCTGAGCCATTCAAACAAGCTTAATCTTTCTCAAAGAGATAAAAATCACATATGCTCATTTTACTAGAGAATTGTTGAAGTTTATCAATCTATTAAGTGAGTAAGTTAGTGAGGAAGAATCTAGTTTCAAAAAAAGGAAGAACAAGTTCCATTTTAATTTGGCCATATAAAAATTCAAACTTCTGGGTCTTGTGAGTGGTTTTGCTTAAAGATAAACTTTTTAAAATCTTATTAGGTAAGTTTGACTACACTTTAAAATGTGGAAATAAATAAAAATTTGTTAATGTTTTATTGATGCACCATTAATCTAGAAGCCAGAGGAGGAAGATTATAGGTAAGCTAGGGGCATGTTATGAGGAACAGTCCTCCAAACGCAATGTGTTCACTGCAGACAAATAGCATGGTACACGTTGGAATCTACAGGTAACCTTGGAATGGATCTAGCACTGATTCCTTTTGTCTAGAGAATATTAAATGAAACATTCCATCAAGTAGATCCCTGAAGCAGCTTTCAATGAATATGGCTTTTAGCATGAGCTGGATTTGTAGACAGATTAATATACTTTCAACTATCAGCTTCAATAAAAGCACTGCTAAACTGAACATGCCTCTGTCAAAAAGTGATCTCAACATCAAAGTCTTCTTTTGTAAAACCAACACCCTAGGATCTACTCCTACCCATAGAAGAGAGAGAGATGCTTCCTACCCATGGCATTACTATTCATCAGAAAAACTCCAAAAGATGAACCACTGGTGTCTTCAAGGCATAAGAAGAAAGTATGTGCTCCGTACAGGTTAATCATGCCCTGTCAGTAAGAAAAGAAAAGGAAGTAATAGTATTATGCATTCAAAATGAGTATACATCCTAAATTAAAATCAGCAGCCATGCTGGACATGGGGCTCAATACCTGATGGAGTGTAATATTATACCAACAGCTGTTGAGCTGCCATCATTAACTAACAGAAGGGGGAACTAAATATGGTATGTGTGGACCATTCCTATCATTCATCAATGGTAAGAAATGAAACACTGACATAGGCTACCATAATGTTCCTCAAAAATGTTAAATAAAATAAAAACACAAATTGCATGATGATTTTTGTTTATATTAAATGTCTAGAAAAATCAAATCTGTACACAGCAGATCTAGGATGGCCTGGGGATGGTGGATTCTGGGATAGGAATTGGGGTTTAGTCTAAAGGGCTATGAGGGATCATACGGGGTTGATGAAAATGTTCTAAAACTGGACTAGGATGATTGCATAATTCAGTAAATGTGCTAAATACCACAGACTTGTACTTTAAACAGGGGAATTTATGGCATATAAATTATACCTGAATGAAGCTATCCTTTTAACTAGAAAATATTTGCAATAACATATTAAAATTTTAGCAAGAAGTAATGGTATTATGAGCAATTATGAATTTCTTCTTAATGCCCAACTGTAATTTCTAATCTTTCTAAAATGAATGTGTAATACTTAGGTAACAGCAAAGTTTAAAAAAGTGAGAGATAGAGATACTGAATCTGTCACGTAGAGAGTAGCAATGAACACAGATAAAGAGATAATGTGTATGTGTATAACTGTAAGTGCTATAAAAAGGAACAATGTTGAGATTGTAATATGCATAAAACTTTACAGACATTCTTTCTGTGATAGTGTCACAATCTTAAATCCTGATATAAGGAAATAGTATTGATAGTGGTAAATTCCAGGACAGAAAAAGAAAGACAATCAGTATAATTTGCAAAACAGAGAAGATTGATAAGCCTCCAGATGCCAGATTTAAAAATTATAGCCTGGAAGGCTCACTATGTCAACACTTGGATAGAATGCAGATTAAATTGCTTTAAATCTTAAAGCAAGAAAGGGATGAGGAGAATGGAAGGGGAGAAAAAAAGAAAGGAGAAGAGAGAGGGAAGGCATGATGGAGGGAAGGAGAAGAGAAAGATAGCATGGGGGAGAGAGAGAGGTAAGGAGGGAGGGAGGGAGAAAGGAAGGAAGGAAAGAGGGAAGGCAGGCAGGCAGACAGGCAAGCACACTGTTAATTTAATCTGTAACTAGAAAATTTTTTTTTAATTTTTTGAACAACCTTACACGATTTTAACAAAATAATATAAAATGTGTATAAAATGTGTAAATATTCTGGATATTGCAATTATCTCCAGGAGTGCCCCCCCCAATTACCCTCCCCTATCCCTTCCTTCCCTTTCCCTTTATAATTCTAAAAAAAAAGTATTAGATTGTAAAGCATTACATCTTATCTGGATTTAACTCATGTTACTAGACCAGCTTTCTCACTGTCCAGG